>PVKS010003953.1:0-98253 GCA_004027875.1 Aplodontia rufa
GCAGAGCACACACACAACACACGCAGAGCACACACAATACACGCAGAGCACACACACAACACACGCAGAGCACACACAATACATGCAGAGCACACACAACACACGCAGAGCACAGACACACCACGCATGTGCACACTCAGAGCACAGACTTAACACACACATGTGCACACAGAGCACACACATCACACAATCACACAGAGTACAGCCACACAGACAACACACAGGTGCACAGACACATACATGCACTAACGCATGTACCCATACACAGGCACACGGAGACACACACCAGGTTAACTACATGCGTGTCAGAACTGGACGCATCCCACTTCTGTAGCAGGGGACAGAATCTCACATCTTTTCATCTTGAAAACCTTGACAGACCAGGTGCAGTGACGCAAGCCTGTGATCCCAGGCACTCGGGAGGCTGAGGCAGGAGGATCGCAAGTTCAAGGCCAGCCTTGGCAACTTAGCAAGTCCCTAAGCAACTTAGCAAGACCCTGTCTCAAAATAAAAAATGCAAACAGGCTGGGGATGTGGCTCAGTGGTTAAGCACCCCTGGGTTCAACCCCCGGGACCAAAACCAAAACCAAAACAAACAAAACCTTGAAGTGTCCCACCGCACACGGGGTAAACAGAAGAGTAAGAACCAAAACTGCAGCAACAAACAAGACACACACACACACACACACACACACACGCACACACGCACACACATACAGATTCTTGAGGCAAATCGGGTGACGGCAACACTGCGAGGGCAGCTTAGCCTCGCTGCACTGAAGCACACGCCTCGCTGTTTTGAGAGGCGCTCCTGCTGCTTGGTGGGGTTTATTTTTGCTTTTGCTCCTCAGAAAGCCTCACAGATATGATGGGTGATTTCATGCTGCATAAACCTCACCTCCCTCGATTCTTAGAATGTAGATAGAGGCCACTACCGGTATTCTGAGAGTCAGCGTCACAGCCTCCCACGCCACGCAGACTGCAGCGGAACCCACATTCATCAGAATCCCAACTCTGGTTATTTGCAGGCTTTCCTTTATGACGCAGGAAACCAAAAGTGAGGCACTGTTTTAGACGCTGATAAATGGCCTTCTACAGTGCTCTCAGAGGTTGGCAGGACAGTAGCTGAGCTCTATCCCAGAGGGGCACTGATATCTGCGAAGGAAGGATTCTAGACACTTTTGTCAGGGGTGAAATTTTATGAGGACAACGGATTCTGTCAAATGCATCTTTGAAGGGACTCACAGAAGTTTCCTTTACCTTCCCAGGTAGTAGGATACTCAGGACCAAAGGTAACAGAACCGACGGTGGACCACGTGACAGTGTTCACAAGAGGGCTGTGGAGCCTGCTGTCCCCAAAGCTTCCTCAAGCAGGCTGCGCTTGAACAAGCTGGGCACCCTCTGGGTGGATGGGCAGGGAAGTCAAGTGGGAGGCTGAGATGCCTCAGCCTTCGTGATTTCTACTCCTGCTGCTAAGAACCAGTTTACTGAAGTGTACTTAAAGACCACTCTCGGCCTCAGGCAGAATTTTCCCCACCAGACTTCTGACACCTTGAACACAGAGCAAATCATGGTAAGAAAAGTCCAATGTTTTCATCCAACCCTGACATTTAAGAATTTCTGTAAGATGGCCAAAATGTCTCGAAACTCAGATTCCTGAAAGTCTTTCAAAAGATACGAGTCAATTCAGTCTTATAAGCCTCCCTTTGCCCACCACTCCCAACTGATAGGCCTGGGGTGACTGCCCATGGTTAATACACAGGTGAATTAAACAGATGCTTGTATGTGACTGTACTGAATGAGTGGTTCTCAAATAAATTTCTTTAAAAAGGAAATACATCTATACAGTCTGTAGCAGTCAGCTTTCTGTTGCTGTGACAAATACCTGAGACAAATTAACTTAAAAGCACAAAAGGTTTCTCTGGCCCATAGTTTCAGAGGTTTCAGCGTGGGGTTTGCATGGCTCTGTAGCTCTTGTCCTTTGGTGAGACAGAACATCATGAAAGGAGCACATGAAAGAGATTTTCTCATCTCTTGGTGGCCCGGAAGCAAAGAGAGAGGAAGGTGCCAGGGTCAAGGGTTCACACCCCAGTGACCTAACTTCCTCCTAAAGATCACACCACCTCTCAACTGTACCATAGCCTTTGACACAAGGCCATTTGGAGGACACTTCCAAACCATAGCGCATTAGAACATCAACAGCAGTTTAATGACAATGAACTTCACTGAGATTTAGAGGACTTGTTCTGCCTCAAGAAAACCAGCAGAGGCCGAGCCTCCGCTTATTATCTCCACCATGGCGAGGCCTGGACAAGATGGTTTCTAAGGTTACATCCAGTCCCAACATTTCATGACCAAATATTTATGCAGATGCTGCTCCGTAAGACACCATGCCAGATGCCACGAAGCAGACGAACGTGCAGACGTGACCCGAACCTCATCCTGTTTACGGTGCTGTTGCTTGGCTGCATTTCCAAATGCCCATCACGGGCTTCTCGGATCAGGTACCACATTTCCATCCTTCAATGTATGCCTTTCTTCAATGGCCAGAGATTCTCAGTCAAGTGCAGTGGCCGGCTCCCAACTCACCTCCCCTCAGCCGACACCGAAAGGACCTCACGCAACAGGGACAGTGCCGGTCCAGGCTGCTGGGTTTCACGAATTCTAGAATGTTCTAGAACATGGGGTAATCCCTGTAGCTCATCCTTTGGTACATCCTTTCTCCTCTCTTCTCCCTCTAGAACAAGCGTCTTGGCCCGCAGCCTGCAGCCAGCCTAGCGACCTGTTTTAAAATCTGTGCATGTCGGACCTGTCAGCAGGCAGGCGCGGGAAAGCAGGCTGCCTTTGAGCACAGCCGCTCTGCTCATCAATCACGCTTCAGGGAAGTGGGTGGTTTGCACGCGGGGCCACTTTGCCGTGACCAAGCCCCTACGAAAACGTCTGAGTGTGAATCTAAAAAAAAGGCAAAATAGTCTACTTTCCACATGCACTGCAGGAGGGCTAAGACTAGGTTTTATTTAAAAACCACTCCTCCTTCCTGAGGGCTGAAAGCCAGCACGTGGGCTGAAAGAGAACTCCTCTGTCCAGGCTGACCAAGTTCAGGGTCAGAGCTCCCAACGCGGACAAGGAGGTCATGTGCAAAACAAGAGAAGCCTTCCTAGGGGTATTTGCCAGGATTCAGAAATTAGAAATCAACTACTTGTGACTTTTAGAAAGAGCCTCCTTGAATGATATCACACGTGATTCTGATGTACCATGTGGCACTTTGCAAGCTGAGCAAATTGATGTCATCTCGACCTAAGCCAGAGATGAGAGTAAGTCCCTATTAATGAGATGTGGTTACTGGGAAGAGACTGAGTTGGTTGTCACAGGTAGATGTCCTAACTATAACCTACTAGTCGGGGCAAGTCACGTAATTCCCCTAAGCCTTTGAACTCACATACACACACAATACAGCCAAAGATACCTTCAACTCATTGAACTGATCTGAGAATAAAGTGAGATACTATACTATAAGCAAATGAAGCGTTTCTATGCTACAAACACAACTGAAATTAAAATCATTGTTATAATGTATATATACTTATTTATTAAAAAACATATACATGCTACTTTATTCAAAATTAATGACTTTCTATTTCAGCTTTCCATCATTTTGTTATTTTAGAAATTAGTTTCTAGTTAATTCTGTCTATACGCATTTCTTATCTAAGCTCTTTGCATTTTCAAAATTCCTGAAGAAATGATAGAAAAACACAAGCTTAAAATAACTGGAGAAACGGCAGCATTAAAAGAGAAAAGATAACGTAGAAAGCATTTGTCCTTTGGATCAGCATCTTCTAATAATTTATCCTGCTCACATGTGAACTGAGTTATGGAAAAGGTTATTTATTGGAATATTATTTGCAATATCAAAAGACTGGAAACAAGCAGGTGTCCATCAATAACAACAGATTGATCACACCATGCGTGGCGGACAGTTGCATCGCGACCTCCAATGAATGGTACCACCACCTGACATTCCTTCCCACGTTGACTCTGAGGTTAGCGCTGTGACCTGTTTTTATCAATGTGACACCAGTAAACAATGCAGTGAAATACTATGAAGATAGCATATGGTGCCTATGGAGAAAGGAGAAGGATGCATGCTCGGCACCAGCCTGGGGATCTCAAGATGCAGCTTGAGTGAACAAACTCAGTAATGACAGACCCTCTGCTGCTCTTTGTGTGGGAAAGAGGAAAACTATATATATATACATACACACTTTGTTTCGCATGAAGAGATCCTGGCCATATCCTCAAGGAATTACTAAACAAGGAGGTAGCGTGTCAGGTAGAATTCCGAGAACTGGGTAATGAATTAAGTCGATGGGGATGGGGGTGAGACCCACGTTTCTAAATTATACGAACCATGAGACTATACCACCTTTTCAGAAATAATTTTTTAAAAGTGAAAAACAAGGTAAACCCAAGAGAGAGGTGCCAAAGCTTGAAAGAGCCGAATTTCCAGCGGATGACAGTGATTCGAGGGAGGCTGTCCCTCCTAATGAGTGCCTTCCTTCAAACCAGAGCAATCTTCTCTCTGCGACGCACATGGTTAACTGGACACTTACTTCTTTATCTGCTCTCCTAGGATGTAAGTGCCTTCAAAGCAGGGACCATAACTCGGGCATCTTTGTCTCTTGAGCAAGGCACAGCAGGGCAGCACAAGTGCTCAATGTGTGTTTATTAAAAGAAGGAAAGAAAAATATTAGGACATCACCAAACGCCACCATCCCAGGTGACAAGTCCTACAGTCTCAACAGCCGACCCTGGTCCATCCACACATGCGCTGCACACGCCGTGGTTCAGGAAAAGGCTGGCATCTGGGCCCTGCTTCTCACACAGGCACTCTGAGCCCCAGGGAGGGCTAAATCGACGAGCGCCAAACTTGAAATGCTATGGAAGGAGAAATGCAAACCAACACCCGACAAGAGGGAGTCTAGACAAAGAAAGGAAGACACTTTACTATTTCTCCTGAGTAACAAATTTAACCTCTGTGTGTTGGAATAAGCAGATCCTCCTACCCTCACCCCGCAAAGAAAACCAAGCAACCCAGATAAGTGGAGCATGAGAAAGTGGAGCCAGGAGGCTCCCGGTCCCATCCTCCAGCCTCTGCAGAAATCAACACTCAGCCACCGCAGGGAGACTGTCTATTGCAACTTTAGCATTTCTAGGAAAGAGCAGACCACAACTTTCTCCATAACTCATTTCAAAGGTTTGACAACTCTCACTGGAAATCATTACTTCCTTTGAAGCTGCACCTTTCCTACTGGGCCTTACGGCTTCTTTCTCTTCCATTAGTGTTCACCGTCTCCATGTCTGATCCCAGCAAAGTGCAAACTCTTTGTTGGATCACCCGCATGGCTACGTCCACCTCTCTCCCTTGCACATGAGCTCAGCAAGCTTGCAGAGCTGTCTCCACCCAATGCCGTCCAACGGTATGAGGTGGCTTTGGCACTATGCTGGATTAACGTCACAAGGTGACAGCCATGGGGGACAACCAGCCAAGGGGAAAGGATAAATGGCCATGTCAAGGACTTGGGTAAGACCGGAAACTGCAAAGGTGACCCAAGACCAATTTGGTGCAGAGAACTGCAGTGCTCTTTGCAGACCACTGGTATACCGAATCTTCCAGACTGCCTGCTGCAGAGGGCTGGGTAGGTGTGAGCCAGTTCATCTGGAAGTTCTGCCTCGGTCGTACTAGCACACACAGAACACCATAGCTGACGCTGCCTCATTTGGCATGGCAAAAAAAAAAAAAAAAAAAAAAAAAAAGTCCCTAGGATGTGTAACATTTATGGTTTAATTTCTGTGCTATTTTTATTTAGGTTGTGAAATTTGGAGACTTCAAATAGAGGTTTAAGTGATACCACAGGTGTCCTTGAACACTGTATGGTTATTCCACCCTTAACTTTGGAAAAAGGAGAAACTGGTATGGGAATATACCTCTTTAAAAAAAAATCTATTCATAGACACTGGGTGTTTGTTTAAGTCTAAGAGAAGGTACTTGATTAGAGGGACACTTAACAAGAAGAAACGACGCTCTCAGTAAATATTCCCCATCTGCTCCTGGTCCCACCACCTGGCCATTACCCCTCACTCTTTTCTGACAGGTTTGAGTCAAGCGATTTTGTTTTATTTGTGGAAGTTGGGAGGCCACCTGTTGTGGAATACACTTACATGTTAAACAAAGTGAACACTTCGTATTTCCCTGCCTCCCATATGATTTTCTTAAACACAAAGCACTCATTTCACCTTAAGCAGATTTAAGCCACGCTGCCTCTGAGGAGCAGGTATAAACAAGGCAATCTTTTGTTTATGAAGATTGTTAACAGCTCATCCATAGAAGGACCCTCTGAGTCCCCAACACTGGTGAAGTAATCCATCTACATTTTTTTTCTCATTTCCTTGGCTGTTCCAGGCTAAAGTGAAGAAAAAAGTTTTACAAGGGAACAAGGTATATTTGTTAAAAACAGGTATCACGCAAATCCAGAGAATGGAGCAGAACAGAAATGCTAGGCACGGCACACAGGGGAGGTGAAAGAAAAACGAGAGAAGGGAACGGATCGTCCTCCTGGGGGTGGGGACTGCGTTGAGGATTCTAGAGAAGGGGCCTGGGAAGAGGGGAGGGGTACTGAACAGGGCCTTAGCAAGCAGGGAGCTGGCCTTCGCATGGTAACTGGGCACCAGCAGGTGCTGAGCCAGGCAATGTGCATGTTGTAGAGGTGCCTTCCACAGAGTGACGCAGGGAGCCACTGCAGCCATGCTGGCCCGCCCAGGTTCTGGGAAATGTACACAAAATTGGAACGAAAACTCTCAGGACCACTTGACTCCCATAAGCCCCTGCTCTGACGGATGGGTCATAGTGATGCATTACGTCTCCTGGATTAGTGTCAGTTCAGGGCCCAGAGTCTGGAAGCCCCTAAATGGCCTGGTTATTTCCTTTTCCCAGCGCAGTCACCTTGGTAGAAAGCCATAGGTCCGTCTGGGGAAGGCTGGGAGAGAGATGAGCAGTGTACATTTCTGGCAATGAGGTGGGGTCCTTCCTCAAAGAGACCCGATCCTCCTTTCATTCAAGGGTTTCTGGGTCTGCAAACTGGCTTTTTTGGGGATTGATGGACACTATAGTTGATGCTGTGACTCTATAGTTCAAGTCGGACTTTTGTTCGCTTAACCCAAATGTTTTCTGCTTACGTAAATCAAGCGAGAATTCAGCAGACCACTGATCTCACTTCTAGGAGTGCTGTGAGACAGAGTCTGAACCGGAGGAGACAAAGTGTGAGAGTGAGTCGGAGACGGAGGAGAGAGTGGGAAGATGCAAGCAAAGAAGAGCGAAGCGGGGGCACCGGGAGGAGGAGTCCCCATTACCCGATGTCCCCGGAACGCTAACAGAAGAAGGGCTGGCTAGTTTAGAGGAGGAAGAGGCGGAGTTTGGTTGGAAATGGTATCGAGTTGCTTGCGCTGGTGTGGCCAGCAGAGTTGGAAATGCGGGTCTGGGAGAAAGGTCTGGCCTGGACAGAGGGGTTTTGGAACAATCTGCGTAAAAGCTGAAAGAATTAGAGGGAGTGGCTGAGACGTCCCAGAGAGATCACAGAGAGCCCATGAGAGCCGAGGGGAATGTTTCAATTTCTCTGAGTGGGAGAAGAAAGAAACCCAGTGTGTTGGACAGAGCAAGGCTGGTCAGCAAAGTTGTAGGAAGAGCTAGATAAGAGCCAGAAGTCTAGCATTTAAACAGGAGCGTTTCCCCGGGTTCCACGTCCTGCAGAAAAGTAAAACGACATGCCCCAGATGTCCAGTGAAGCGGGCACATAGTCCCCATCCAGGACGCCAGCTTCCGTGTGGCTCTGTGCGTGTAGAAGACCTCTAGAGTGGTGGAATGTGGTGTCAAGGGGCCCAGGGAGTCAGGACAGGGGCTCAGAAGAAGCACTCCAGCTTGAAGAAGCTGAAAAGCCAGGGAAGAGACGGAGGTAAGGGGGCTCTTCTCCCAGGATCTGGAGCCTAAGCACACTTGTGGGCAGTGAAGTGGAGACAGTGAAGGTGCTGGAAGGACCTGGAATGTTCAGATGGAAGGCAGAGGGTACAGGGGGCAGAAAACAAGTGCCCAGAGGCCTTGGTGGGCAGTGCCCACAGTTCACCCTGTGCTTGCAATCTGGGGGAAGTGGGTGGTGTGGACTCCTGGCCCAAGGACCAGTAACCTTTCATTCTTTGCAAAATAGCAAATGTAAGGTTAGCACTGAGACTTTACTATCTTATCACTGGCTTAAAATTTTATTCCCACATTATACTTTCCAAGCATGTTTCATTGAAACTTCTTTAATTTGCAGGATTGTAAGCAACAATGAGCGTCTATCCACAATTCCATGAGCGGATGTTTTAATTTAAATCTGCATTGCTTTTATGAATGAAATTCAGAGAAACTTAACTTCTGGCTAATGAAAGGCACTGGATTAAAAGATAATATTTTATCTGAGTTCAGCTCAGTCATATGTCTAAGAATGAGCTTATCGTGCCCATAAGCCTTCTGCTTTCCTTTCAAGTTTTTTTTTTTTTTCCTGCCACTCATACAGTGATCTGGGCTTTCAACTTCCTCCCCATCCTCTGCTTCAGGACGTGGCTCAGTAACTCCAGCGGCCTGGTATGTGGCCCGCTGGTGTGGCCTGTAACCCACCCTCTCCAGCCTCACTTACGATGCAATTGTTCTCTGACCCACTTCCAACTTCTCCAGCCCTTCTCCCTACTGCATTTCACCTGCCAAATATCACGTCTTACACCCAAATGCCGCTGCTCTCACTTTCTGCCCTCAATCTGTCCGTTTCTCATTTCTTCACATCTTTCCAAAACCCACAGCAAACTGCCACTCGAGACAGGCTGCTCTTGTTTTCTCTTCACTCAAATCTTCTCCTGCGTCTGAGCCCACAAAGTCTGTGTGGCACTGTTCATTGCCAGTTTGCAGCCATCTGTTTTTAAAGTCGACCTTTCTCAGTGGCTTCCCTTAGGGAGAGCGGCGCAGTTTGGGTGGGATGCCCTTACTCTCCGCAGGGGAGGCGGTCAGGCCCTACCTTAGTCTTTCTGACAGGTACAGTGACATGCGCCCTTGTCAACAATGTACGTAGTTCTTTCTCTCCTGAATGTCAAATAACACGGTCTTTGGCCGTGCTCTAACCTGCTGCCAGCACTCCTGACAGGCACCTCTCCAGTGGCCCCAGAGTGAAGCTATTCCATCATGAAAATCAGAGCCACGTCAGCTACGGTTTTCCTGGTCCTTGCACGGATTTTAGCACAAATGTAATCAGGTAATCAGGTGACTCCTTTTTTTTTTTTTGCTCCGTGGGGGATGATTTTAATGAACACAATTGTAATATATTGTAATATTTCGAGTTACCATCTATCACTAGGGGCAACTTCTAATTATCCCTAAAAATACTGCATTTAAAAGCTTTGAAAATTCTGAGTGTCTCCGAAGGACACTAAGAAGGCCAGGAAGGATGATGGTTCCAACAGCCGCATGAAGCAGGGCAGCCTGTGCTGGAGAGAAGATAACCAAAGCTAGAGAGTGGCTCTCTGGGTAAGAGGTGGCCACAGTCCACCACTGGGACCTGGTACCTGAGGTCAGAATTCTAAGTGTTCTCAAACAAAAACTGCAGCCTGTACATGAAGGTTAAAAAATAAAACAGGGAAGGGACTTCCGGAAGGGAGAATGGGAGAGAAAGAACACCCAGGAAGCTCAGGCTTGTTAATATTCCTGTCCCGGAAGCTGTGCCTTACTCCTGGTTAGGACTGTGCGCTGCAGCCACAGTGGCCTGGGTGCTACCAAGCTGGGAAGGAGGAACAGATGCTGCTCTCCCTGCCCAAACTCTAAAGCTGGTTTCAGATTCTCACATGACAACGTATGTTAAAACTGCGGCAACAGCACCACAGGGAAAGCTCTTCACATTTGCAGCCAGTTGTAACCACTCAGGTGCTTTCTTGGCAAATATTCGCCTGTCACTTGCCAGTGTCACGTGCTCGACGCTATTTTAGTCAACGTGATTTGTGTTCTAGTCACCTCAACTGGGAGGTGGTTTGCTCTTGTTGTCACCAACGGGTCCCTCCATGACACCCCTCCCTGCTTCTCGAACTCACAAGAAAAACTCGAGTTTAGGAAACTAGCATTTTCTTAGAAAAGGAAGGAAAAAAAGCAGTTCTCAGTAAAGACAAACCACAGAGTGACTGTGTTCAGGCGGGTTGTACACAGAAACCGCACACATACTCCACCTAAACGAGGCCCACAGACATGAGTGACTTCAGGGTTAGGGTGAAGACCCGCGTCCTACGCAGGACCTGCCCCGACGCTGACCACACAGTACAGCCATGACCTAGCATTCCTGTTCCCTGGGACTCCCTCCATAGAGCTCGGTGGCCCCGCTGTGACCAACAGGACATTGAGTGCCAACACCCTTTCGCAGAACAGGCGAGTCCGAGTTCTCTCACTGACAGAATCTATGTGGCCTAGCTCAAAGTATGAGGAAGCCTCAGGCCCAAAGTCACATTTTAAAAAATATATATCTAAAAGGGGCTGGGAGAAGCATTTCTGCAGGATGGAAGGCCTATCGATAGAAAAAGTAGGGGTGGAAATGGCCAGGACAGGTCAGGGACCTGGAGGTTGCTACAGGGGGAGGGGATTGGCTGGCCAAAACCTGCTCTATGGCCACAAAGTCTCTGAGGGAGAGCTGAGAATTATGGGAGAAATGGAGAGGAGGGTCAGGGGGACAATGAAGGGGCAAAGTGAGGACAAAAGATATCGCTGCAAGATGAGCGTGGACTGTCGCCACTTGGAAGAAGACACGCAGAGCGGAGGAGAGGGGAGAAGGCGAGTCAAGCATCCCAGTGAGGACCAGCAGTGGCCGCAACACCCAGCCCTAATATCTGCTCAGACCTACCGCACTGCAGCCCGGGAGCCCTCGGTTGGCCTCACCTTGACCTCCATCCACCTGGGTATTTTCAAGGTAGACTCAAATGTTCAAAAGTCCTGTGGGATGTGTTTTCCCTTTTGAACTCTTGACAAAAAAAAAAAAAAAAAAAAAAAAAAAAAAAAAAAAAAAAAAAAAAAAAAAAAAAAAAAAAAAAAAAAAAACCCAAACTGTAAAGAGGCAAATTAAAGCCAAGAGGGAAATTTCTAACTGCTACACTAACCAAATATAATGTCAGGTTATAAAAAAAAATCACCCCAAAAATAAAATTGCCCTAAAAATAAAATCACCCTTTAGGCTGGAGAGCACGTTTCTATAAAGAACACTTCCCTAGAACCCAATTTGAGTGAGACAGCACCTCCTCTTATGTAAGCCATTAGAAGGGTCTTAGTGTGACCACCCTGTGTTTGTCTTGATATTTTGGTTTCAGAGGACGACAAGAGATCCTGTCCTTGCCTTCAATTTTAAGGCCCTGCAGGATGCAAAAAGAGGTACTTTTGCACACTGTTGGTGTGCCACAACAGTGCAGTCTGGAAACATCTAGCCTAATTTAAAAATATATGCTGTCCTTGATCAAGCCATCGCAGGCCTACATGAGCACACAGATGTTTCCCACAAAACAGTTGGTAGACTCTTTCAATAAATGATGATATGTTTGATATCCCTTCAAAAATATTTTCTAATAGAAAAAACTCTATCTTGTTTGGTTTCATCTGCATTCCTTTGATTATTAGTGGGTTGGGGCAGTTTTCCAAGTAATCACTTCTATGTTCATATTTGTGGATTCTTTTCTCATGCAGTTTGGCCAACTGTCTGATCAGAGTCCCAGCGTTTCTTTCACTGCTCTATATGACATAATTATATCAACTTTCCTGTCCAGTTTATTTTTCCAGTTTCTCTGCTTTTGCTATTATTATTCAGCATTATTTCTACAGCAATTTTAAATTTTAATGCACACCAAGTTATTAAATTTTTCAATTTTCCTCCAATGTCTTTTGATCTTAGGAAATTCTTGCCAACTCATAGGGCAAACAAATATAATATACACTGATATTTTTAAAAAAGAGCTATCATTAACCAAGGAATAGTACACAGTCATGAATAATAAGGACTAGAAGGATTTCAACAAAGTATATTGTTAATTGATTTTAAAAAAGAAGCAGAATATTCCTCTCCTGGGTATTTTTCCAGGGGATTTAGAATCAGCACATTACAGCAATACAGCAATATCTATGTTCATAGCTGCTCAATTTACAATAGCTAAATTATGGAAACAACCCAGATGTCCCTCACTGGATGAATGGATCCAAAAACTGCGGTACATGTATACCATGGAATTTTACTCTGCAATTAGAAATAATGATATTGCAGCCTTTGAAGGTAAATGGATGGCTATGGAAGAAATTATGCTGAGTGAAATGAGCATAACCCAGAGAACCAAGGGTCGAATGTTTTCACTCATCTGTGGAGGCTGGAGCTAGACCCTGGCCATTGAGAAAGGAGGTCTATTATGTTTTAAATCCGGATAAGGTGTAATGTCATACAACCTAATACATTTTTAGAGATGTTTTGGGAAGGGGAGGGGAGGGATAAGGGTTGGCAATGGGGGGGGGGGCTCTTGAGGGTAAATCTAATCTTCAGAATCTATCTATCTATCTATATATATATATTATATTATTTCATTAGAAGCTTATGTGATTTTTCAACAAATAAATTTCTGAATTAAAAAAAGAATAATGCAAGGCATATGAATGGGAAAAAAAAGCAGCAGAAAGGGGCATGTGATGCAATCTGACTTTTCATAAGATCATACACAAACGTATGAATGCAGCTCTATATTTCTAACTGCCAAACTATGTCTGAAATGTGTATTTTGTGTGAACACAGCAAAGTATGGAAGGATACAAATAAGAGTGCTAACACTGGAAATCTACGATTAGGGTAGAAACAGTGAGGGAATGGGAAGAAAGAAAGAAAGAAAGAGAGAGAGAGAGAGAGAGAACAGAAGGAAGGAAGGAAAGAAGGAAGGAAGAAAAGGAAGGAGGGAGAGAGGAGGGAGGGAAGAAGTGGAAAATGAAAGAAGCTGCTGACCCTAGAGGTCATAGAGGAGCTGTGGTCTCACTCATGGGAAATCATGTGCATGTGGATTTATACACATGTCTGTGAAAATGATAGGAAGGTCCCCCAATGTCCCTTTTCAGGGTGGTAAAATAAAAATAAATATAATTTTTACTTTAGTCTTCTTTCCTTATATACATATATTTTTAATAAAATATTTATGGCCACAAGAATTATTTATATAAACAGAAAAACCACAGCGGGGGAAGAGTGAAGATCCTACCCAAGGCAACACGGGTGCCCAGTGCAGACGCAGGAAGGGAGAAGAGTCTGTACAGCAGCTCAGAGCCAGACTAACCTGAAGCGCTGGCCCAGCAGTTATGGTGCTTGCCTGGCATGCGGGAGGATGTGGGTTTGAACCCCAACACCCTCGTATTCAATGAAGTGTCAGAGCAACAAAAGCCACATGAAAAACTAAATAAAACTGATTATTTCTTCTTCTCTCTTTATCACTGTCTCTCTCTCTCTCTCTTTAAAAAAAATTTAAAAAAAAATATAAAAGAAGGTTCTAAGTGCCAGGCAGACAGGAGGGCAACGAGGGGATGCAGCGCATCCGTGTGGTTACAGTGGGGCTTCGTGTCTGCTTGTTTGAGGCTGGACTAAGAGTGTCGTTTTCTCTTCTTTTTGGTTTTCTCTATTTTCCAGATTTTCTAAACAAAACAAAATAAAAATATCATGCTTTGATCCCCAGAAGAAGTGTTATTATGTAAAAAAATAATGCAGTGAATGTTTTTAAGTGGGAGCAGATAAAAGATGTTTTAGATATTAATCAATAAGGGTCCCAAATAAAGGAGAAGCAGCAGAACAGGATCTAGGGGGTCTTGAAGGTCTCTAAATAAAAGAATGAAGGAGTGACACACTGCTGGGGGCCACTGCTAAGTCTCAGGCCCTTTGAAAAATCAATGGGGATGCTTCCAGGGACAGTCAGGGTCCACTTCAGTAGCCTGGATCCCTAAACGACAGAGAATCCTAACTCTTTAGAGAGTGGCCCATCCTCACTATCCAGCCTCCGAACACAGCCACAACTTGGAACCCCGGGGAAAAGATATGCCAAGTGGCAGAAGCCACAGAAAATGGAGAACAATTACACGCTCAGATGATGGATGGAGCTTTTGTCCACACGGAGACGTGCCTCGTCAAAAAGCAGCACCTCCCACAATCATGGGGATTTGGAGGTCAAATGAAAAACTCCCAGGGAACTTCTGGCTCGATTCATTTTATACAGCAGCCAGCCTCACAGGTTGATCAGCGCTGGAGAAATTAATGCACACGTTTCTGTTCGGTTGTGGTTTGCTTTTTTTCTAACTGTCGGCACATTCTGGGAACCCGCCTTCCTCAGAAGAATTCAGAGAGGACTGTGGCATCCTGCTGAAGACAGCGGCAGGAGGTGGCTTCCAAGAACCTCCAGCTTCAGGATTCAGACTCTGGGCTCCACTCCGGATGAGACACCACGCCCATCACCACATCTTACGCCTCCCCCTCTCAGATGCTCCAACCAAGGTAGGGTACTGAATAAACTGTTTAAACTGTTTATGCTTTCTGGCATTCCTGAAGCTGATGTCTGTTACTGAAGGCATTAAACAATTTCAGTAATGCAGCTCATGCATTTCCATCTAAATGCCATGTAATCACGAAACTAAAATGTTTACCAAATAATCAAAGACAGAGACAAAGAAACCAACAGGCATTCTGTGAGACAAAATACCGGACAGTACTTCCAATAGAAGAGTTGGTTGACAGCCACCCAACTTGGCTCTCCGGGGACATCCAATGCGACCTGGCTTCCAAACACACAGAGGGCTGTTTTGCTCCTATTTCCAGTGGTTAAGAAAGCATTAGGAGAAATTGGGCTCCTCTGCATAGAGAAACAGGATTCTCCAGAATGTTCCAGGGTCGGATGGTCAGAGGGTAAGCACCGTCCTCCTCCAGATGAGCCCAAGTCCACCCAGGACATTTCTCCACATGCAGAAACACCCTCCTACATCCTGTGGTTCCCTCTTCTTCTCTCTGGGGCTGGTGTGTCCACTCCTGCCTCTGCCACTGCTATTTCCAGTCTCAGCATGGCCTTTTCACCAACCCAACTCTCCCTCTTCCTTCCAATTTGGAGTCATCTCTCCTCTGACATCAGCCAACTGCTGATCTTTCCTTCTTCCTGCACCACCTTCCATCTGTATACTCACTTACCATGACATAAACACTGGGGCTCATAAGACCTTGATGGAGCCTCCCTAGAAATCTGCTCCTCTCCGTGTCACTAGAGGCGCCACACCTGCCTATCACCCAGCACTCAGTCTCTCGGCAATGCGACTGGCGGCTCTCTCCGCCGCAGCCCTCCATCCATCCATCAACCGCATCTGAGATGGCATTTCTACCTCCTCCTTTGTGCTCCCTGCCTTTACACCTCTCCTGAACACCAGAGCCTGTTCAGACCTGGTGGCCTGCTTCTGCTGTCACCGCAGCCAAGTGATCATGCTAAAGCATGAGTCGGTTGACTGACATCTCAGCATTCATTCAGACTTTTATGTGATTCCATGTCTGCCTACACAAGATGACCAGACTCCTTCCTGTGATGTTAAAACACATCTCCCTTCCTTATCCCGCTACCTTTCAGTCTTCTCTTCCGAACATAGAGAACTTCTAGTTCCCCAAACATGCCACGCAGTTCAACTCTGGTGGGTTTTGTTCATGCCATTTCCACTGTGTGCAGTGGGCTTCTCCCTCCTCCTCCCTAGAGGAAAGTGCAACTTTTCAAACCTAGCTCAACTGCCACCTAACCTCCCCCAAGTCAAAGGTGGGAGCCTTCTAAGCTTTGTTGATTACAGCTTCATGGTGTCTTTAGACCTCAACTCCTACTTTGCATCACATGCACGACACGGCGCAGCCATACTTCACACGCATAAACAGAATGGAAGTCACCAGCACTGATCACAAATTGACCCACCACCAGCGTCTTCCAGGTGTTCCCCAGAAAAAAAGGTATCCAGTATTCATGGAGTGCTTTCCACGTACAAAGCACTTTGGCAGGTGCCGCAGAGGCGAAAGGGTTATACGAAGCAACACGGTTTATAAGGCATCTTATTAAAAACCTACCTCCCCTTACACTGCGCCACCAATTCACCATTATCATGAGGACATAACCCAGTCTTGTGGATCATCAATCATTCGCAAGCCTTCTTGCCTTGCTGGATACACTATGGTAAGAGCCCCATGCTTTGAAAAACACCCAAGAAAAGAAGGCTCTAGAAGTTGAGGCTCCTCTTTTCCGCTGGGACAGAGAGTGGGTTGTACAGAGATAAAGGCGTTCATCGCTCAGAGGTCTTAATCCTCAACTCCACAGTCTTAACTTCTGCTTCAGTTACAACAAGATTTGAAGCCTTAAGAGTAGCTGAAGAGGGCTGGAGTGGTGGCTTGGCAGTTACGGTGCTTGCCTGGCCGGTGCAAGTACACGGGTTTGAACCCCAGCACCACATATACAACGAAGTAGTAGGGAAGGCCACATGAAAAACTAATTAAATTGTTTCCATCTCTCTCTCTCCCTCTCTGTCCCTCTTTACAAAAATAAAAAAAAGAGCAGCTGAAGAAACAAGAATGTCTGGAAACACTAGAAAAAATTACTGTGAAGTTAGGCTACTGGATGAACACTTCCGTAAGGGATAATAATTTTTTGTTTAGAAGATTAGTATCTTGAGAGCAGCTGTATAATTTTTTTTCTGAAGCACTCAAGGTGATCTATAACGTAAGGTGACCATATGTCCCAGCTTGTCAGAGAAAGTCCCAATTTACACCTGTTGCCCCTGCAAAATGATTACTAGTGCCCTCCCTCACTCTCAAAACTGTCCCAGTTTGAGTGAATTGTGTGACCTCTCTCCACCAGTGCTTCTGTGAGATGCCAAGAGCTTCTCTACAAGCAATGATGGTCTGCCCCGTTCAGCTGGGAGCAGAAGAAAGGGCCGGAATCCGGGCTTCCTGATACCCAGGCTCTATCTAAAAGAACATATTTCCTCTAGGTTCTTTCTTCATTAACTAATCAACAGAAAAACACAGAGAAATGGAGCAGATCCATCAGCCATGGTGCCTGCAAACCAGCACTTGGTCTCATTAGGGGATACAGCACATGCACAGGGCACAGATAAAGAGGATCACACAAGTTCACGACATGGCGGCAAACGATCATTTCGAAAGGAGTTGGCAGGGGTGGGAGGCAGGGCATGGACGTCAGTGTTCAGACAATCTCTGGAAGGTCATGGATTCTAAACTGGGCCTTAAAAGAGAGAAAAAGGCAGAAAGGCGAGGAAAAGGTATTTTTCTTGAAAAATAAATAAAGTAGAAAACAAACAAAATTGGGACAGAAATAAACCACTTATATGATGCTACAAGTATCATGAATCCTACATTGCCAAACAGAAAAACAAAACAACAAACAGAAATACGATTTGTGGCTTTCCCAAAACCCCACAGTGATTTCAGGATCAATACTCATCAAATCAAAGTGTCTTGGTGACCGCCAAGAGCTAGACACTAGATGACACTGCTGCTTCTTGTGAGGGGTTGAGGGAGAGAAAGGTCACCTTTAGAGTTCGGCCCCCACCTTTCACCTGCTGGCCATGCACCTGTAGACAAGGGGCTTCAACAGCTTTTAGCCGCAAGCTTCCTTAGGCAGGGGCTGCACTAACTAATTTCTAAGAATCTTTTGATCATGACAATCCATGAACTCTTGAAATCAATTCCAGGGGCTGGAGCGGTGGCTTGGCGGTTAGGGTGCTTGCCTGGCATGTGCCATACGCAGGTTCAAACCCCAGTACCACCTACATAGTGAAGAGTTGGAGCAACAAAGGCCACATGAAAAACGAAATAAAATTGATTCTCTCTTTTTAAAAAAAATCAATTCCAGGTTTTATTTAATATGTTCTAGGTTTAGCTCAAAAGTAGGCCTGAGTGTTCATTTCAAGCTAAAAGGCAAGTGCTGAATTGATCCTGTGCGCCCTGCCCCATCTGCTATAAAATAGTTGAATTTTCAAGAAAATATCTAGACATAAGCTTGGAGAATAAAGATGAAGAAAGGGAGGGTGGGAAGGAAGGAGGTAGAAGGAAAGAAAAGAAAAAAGCATAAGTTTCAGAAAGAAAATGAAACTGAAGTCAGAGCTTTAACAGAAAGTTGACTCCACGGTGTCCAAATGAGTTTCAGACCCCACAATCCTGGGGATTCTGGGGATAGTGGTTAGATTCTATTGCCCATGCAGGGATGTGGCCTCGGCTCCATGAATGGGGGACTGAAAACACTGCCCCAGGTGCACACATGAGGAGCAGGAAATTCCCTCACAGCCATAGATCAGAACACCTTCAAAGCCCTGAGCATGGTCCACATTCAGTTGTAGGGTCACCGTTCACATGACCTGTTGTATCAGGGTGTGGGGGATCCCATGAGTCCTATAACAAGAAATTAGCAGAAGCACAACTCCAGGACCACTGAAAGTCTTTAGTGTTCCAGAAAAAAAAAATGAGTTTGTGGCTACTGTGACCAAAGAATTTCACAACTCAGGTCTTACAAGTTTCCCATAGAAATTAATCTCCATCAAGATGAACTTAACAACACACACACACACACACACACACACACACACACATTACCATGAATGAAAATCACAGAGAAAAAAACTTTAAAATTAAGTCTTAAGAACTAGAAATACAACAGTCTGAAGTGGGCTACAAAATAAGGTTGCTTATTAGTACTGCAATGACCAAAGAAAAACTAAAAGCCATAATGGAAAAAATTGAATTAGGAAAAACACAAAAACAGAACCCCTAGAAATAACTCAATGGAAAGTTTAGACTGCAGAATAACACGAAACAGATATTAGCGGACTAGAACACCGATTTGAGGAAATTAAACCAAAATGTAACCTAGGACATTCAAGACAAAAACGGAGAATTGAACATATCATATCTAATACTGGTTTCACCTGAAACTTCACTAAAACTAAGGAAGATGACCTTTTAAAAGACATGGACCCACAAGGACATGGAGAACTGTCACATGAGGAGACAATAGTAACAAGGTTTTAGAAGACTTCTTTTTTTTTTTAAAGAGACAGAGGAGAGAGGAAGAGAGAGAACAAGAGAATCAATTTTGCTTTTCTTTTCATTTGACTTTTCTTTGTTTCTTGGATATTTATTTGTGCATGTGGTTCTGGGGTTTGAACCTGGGTCCTTGTGCACGCCAGGCAAGTGCTCCACCCACTGAGCCACCGCACCAGCCCCAATTCAAGCCTTATTAGAACTAGCAGGCCAAAGGAAGCTGAACCTTACAGTAAGAGCAGAGGAAGTTGGACAACCAGCAGACCCACACCAGGCTCAGAAACAGACAGCACCCAACACCTCTGGAGCTCAGATGAGGAAGGAAGGAGGAGCATGAAAATGGAATAGAATTAAAGTTGTTTAAGAACCAGAGAGGGAGGCTGGAGCGGTGGCTCAGCGGTTACAGTGCTTGCCTGGCATGCGCAAGGACACGGGTTCAAACACATACACAACTAAGTGTTAGAGCAAAGAAAACATGAAAAACAAAATAAAAATTGATTCTCCTCTCTCTCTCTCTCTCTGTCCCTCTCTCTTAAAAAAAGAAAAGAAAAGAACCGGGGAGAACACAGAAATCATAGCTCCTGTCTTGAACTCCACCCCGCTGGGCAGCTGCGGCCATCTCATCTGGTGATTCCTCAAGTTTGGTCTCTGGACAGAGGGTTCCTAGACTAGGAGATGCCATGTATCAAATCAAATAAAAAATAATGATAATGAAGGCTGAGCCCTCCAGTCCCACTGTTCATCTCGGCAAACAGCACTGGGGTAGGCAGGTCTGCACCCTACAGGTGGGAGCTGGGGAGAGTATTCGCTGGAGGATCTGACTTCAGGGCTGCATTGGATTTCCCCACCAAATGGCATAAACACATTACTCTACAGTGTGTGGGTAAGGAGCCCCTCGCACATCCTTGGAGCTTCCGTAAGCTATTAGTTCTTCACTGTTGAACAGAACCAGTAGCCACGATGACCAACATGCCAGGAAGGAAGGACAGAATTTAAGACAGACAGAAAGAAAGCAAGTGGAGGGTGAAAAAAATTGAAAGAAAAAAATTGTAGAAAACTAACACATTCTGATTAAAAAGAAAATTACAGAGGAAATTACTGAAGAACAAAGAAGTTGTTCAAAATGAGTGCAAAAAGGTAGAGAAGGAAAACAGAAAATATGAGAAATCAGATGACTGGGCCCTGGAAGGACAGCACCTAGATCAGACTCGAGCTTACGGAGGGAAGCAGGTATGCGACTGCTATAAGAACACACCGACTGCTCCGCACAGTAGCTGAAAACAGACCCACGATGAGAAAAGCCACTGCAAGAATCAGAATGCAGGGGAACGGAAAGGTTCTACACGTTTTAGGCAGAAAGAAGAGAAGAGGTCAAATACAAAGCGCTGAGAATCAGAATGGCTTTAGCCATCAGAGGGGAATGCTAGGAAAGGGGGCAGGTTAGAGCAGTGCCTTCAAGCACTGAAGAAAACGGATTTCTCACCTAGAATTTCTTGCACAAGCCAGACAGGTCATCAATCGAGATGACACAATGCAGATGTCTCAGACACTCCAAGTGTGAATGTGCCTCTCGTGGAACCATTTCTGATAGCTACTGCCACAAAAATAAGAGTGAGAAAGGGAAATCTTATGCAACCCCACAAGGACTGAAGCAGAGGGACAGTGATGACAGCTGGGCCAGGGCACAGGGCACAGCCATCCAGACTATAGGGGCCCAGGAGAAACAAGGCAGCCACCACCACCAAGGTGCTACCTCTGAGTTGCTGGGGGTGTGCTCTCCTGACAGCGGTCAAGACAGGACGTCCAACCCAGAAGAAAGGCAAGGAAACTTCCAGAAGAGCCAGGAGGAGCAATCTCAGGATGACAGCTGCAGAGCTGGCCTAGAGAGAAGTCCAGAGAGGAAGAAAAGAGAAGTCTCCAGAAGGGGTGGGACTAAGAGGCAGAACTGACATGCTCATGGGACTGGCTTGTAGAAAGTGCACCCAGAAACTGCAGAGGATAGAGGAAACGCCACCCGTGCAGAGAGCACTAAGGAAACGCGAGAACAAGACAGGCCCTAACGTTCGGCTCCGGTGTCAATGCTATTCACGTTAGCCGAAGAGTGCAAGCATGGATAACTGATTTACCCCTAAATTAACTGCACTGGGAGAAAGGAGGCAAAGCCATGGATACAGCCACGTAAGATGGCTAAGCCTGAACGTACTGGAAGAGGAGGTGAAGACAAATGAAAAGGAGAGAACAAAGCACACCAGTATGCCCATCATTTAGAAATGCGGAGAAGTATCCATGCCAGAAGAAAAAGCTAAAAGTGAGAGCCATGTTCTTTGAGTAGGGGGGTGGCTGCGGAAAGTCAGTGAGATAGATTGGCTTTCACAGAAATTCCAGAATCAGCACATAAGTAAATATGCATCAAGATGCTCTTGGCCACAGTGTTGGTGCTGGCACGTAACTGAAAACAGCCCAAGCGCTCACCGACAGCGGGTGGCTGAACACAACTGCAGCAGGGCCACAACATGGAATTTAGTTAGCTGTGTTTTTAAATGCGTTAACTTTGTTTCCACTCATCTGGAAGGATAGTCTTAATGTACTATCAAGAAAGAAAAACAAGGCGTAAAGAAGGGCATGTAGTATAATTGGATTTTTTTCAAACAAGAGCAACAAAAAACATTCACATCTAATGTATGTGAATATATGTGCTTGTGTTTATATGAGTGAGGGAAAAACAGGGAGGGATGCACAGAAAATGTGAACATTGTTTACCTTGGAGGTAAAGGGTAGAAAGAGATTAAGGGGAAAAAAATAAAACAGAAAAAGAGAGACTTGGGAAATCTAAAAGACAAGGTAAAAGAAAGGAGGGGAACGCAAAGTCCAACAGAGAACTTTGACAGAGGACTCAGAAAGGTATAATGAAGAGAACTGGGGAGACAGAAGGTTCCTGAATTGCTGAAATGTTAGGAATACTGTCAAGAGGCACATTGAATCCCAAGCAGGATTGTGAAAAAATTGCAGATCATCAAAGACAAAAACAAAAAAAAAACCCAGAAACCATTGAGCAACCAGAGATTAAAAAATACCTCTGAATGAATCTGAACGGAGAAAAGAAAAATGGAATCTATGAAGCAATGTCAGTAAGATTTCTTGAGGATTTATTTTGTTTTATTGCATATCAAGCCCTGTTCTGTGATTTACAATTGTTACCTCATGTAATCCTCATGACTACTCTATGAGGTAGGTACTGCTGTTATTCCAGTTTTACAGATATCCTCAATAGCCTAAAAATCGTTCAGTTAGTAAACGGTAAAGCTGGGATTCAGATCAAGGCAGTCTTGTTCTGGATTCCATATGCTTAACCACAAAACAAAGAAAATGAACATGGACAAAAGAGAAATAAATGACAGATGATAAAATATTCACTGGTATCAGATCATGGTACAAGACACAGAGAAACTTGGGTCAAAGTGTTCCAAGGAGTCTACTGTGCTGTTTGAGAAGTCAACAGAGATACTGATAAACTTTAATTTTAGATTGTGTTATCTCAAATATAATTTTTAAAGTTTGAGGGTAACAACACAAATAACTGAAAAAAATATTTATTTTAAAAATCAATAGGGCTGTGTGTATAATCCCAGATATTCTAGAGACTGAGGCAGGAAGGATAGCAAATTTAAATTTAAGGTCAGCCTCAGCACCTTAGCAAGACCCTGTCTCTGTAAATAAATAAATAAATAAAATAAGAAAAATTTTAAAATGTGAAGGTCTGAGAATGTAGCTTATAGTAGTACCCCCCTGAGTTCAAGCCCTAGGACTGCAAGAAAAAAAATAAATAGGAAAACAGTATAAAATAACTGGAGTAACTTAACTGAAGACTGAGATGCAAGAAAAAGCAAGCAAAGAAACATGGTAGACAGAAAATATTTGGACTCCTAGTCAATGCCAAGTATGAGATAGCAAAATAAGTGTAAAAGGCTTAATAACCTATAAAAAGACAGAAATGCTTTGGTTGGATTTTCTTAAACCCCAGTTGTTTACAAGGAGCCTGAAACATAATGCCATAAGAAGGATTGATGTAATGGGAAAGACAGCAACATTAGGGAGACACCTAGACGGATCAGGTGGAGCAACCTATGTGTCAGCTCGGGCTGCCGTGCCGCAACACCATGCACTGGGTGGCTTAAATGACAGAAGTTCATTTTCCACAGTCCTGAAGCCTGGGAAATCCAGGATCAAGGTGCTCTCTGATTTGGTTTCTGATATCTTGCCTTGTAGATGGCTGCCTTCATCCTGTGTCCTTTGCGTTGCCTCAGATACACATGCCTCTTTCAAAGCTACTAATCCCATCAGGGGAGCGGCATCCTCATGACCTCAGCTGGCCCTAATTACCTCCCATGACCCCATCGCCTCCAACCATCATGCTGGAGCTTCTTCATATGGATTTGGTGGAGTTGGACCCATGCTCAGTCCATAACAGCAATATTAACATTAGGTGGGCCACTTCTTTCAGGGCTCTGCTCAAATGTCCTCTAATCCAGGAGCTACATAAAAGAGCAACACCTCCCAGCATATTCTAACCACCTCACTTTGCCCTACTTTTTTAATTTTCTTTCTTTTTTCCCCCCTTTTTTTTCTTTTCTTTCTTTCTTTCTTTTTTTTTTTTTTTGTGCTGAGGATGGAACCCTGGGGCTCACATGTGCTAGGCAAGTGCTTGACCACTGAGTTACACCCCCAGCCCCACATTTTTCTCTATGGTCCTGTAACACCTGACAGCTTTTATATGTGTTTGCTATTGTCTGTGATCTCCAAATAGAATATAAGATATGTAAGAACTTTCTTCTTTTGTTCATTATTGTATCTCCAGAGTTTAGAATGCTCTCTGCAAATAGTAAGAGTCTAATAAATATTTGTTGTAGTTGATCAGTGAATGAATGAATGAATGAACTGGATAAAATATACTTTGTAGCCAAAAGCATCTTTAGGGTAAAGAGAATTACTGCTTAATGATATAAAGACGCACTCACCAGAATCCTTTGTGTAGCCCACAGCACAGTGTGCATTACATATAGCAAAAATTGATTTAACTGTAAGGCAGTAACAGATTCAAAATTATAATGGGAGATCTTACCACACATCTCTATGAAATTAACAAACAAAGTTAAAAATAGAAAAGAATTGGGGGCTGGAGCGGTGGCTCAGCGGTTTCGGCGCTTGCCTGGCAAGAGCGAGGACCCGGGTTCAAACCCCAGCACCACGTACACAACTGAGTGTTGGAGCAACTAAGGCCATGTGAAAAAACTCAATAAAGTTGTTCATCTCTTTGAAAAAAAAAATAGAAAAGAATTGAAAATTTAAATAATGCATGTTAAAAGTTTCATCTAATGGCAATGGAAAGAGAACTCTACACTCAATAACAGTCTGTACGACATACTTATGAAAACCAACCAGGTTCTAGATCACAGAACAAGTCTCAATCAACCATGATTCACCTCTTAAATATACAGTAAAACACTTGGACAACTGGGAACAGAAGGAAGCTTTTACTAAGAAGTAGTTTCTACTAAGAACCAGCAATAAACTTTCGGAATACTCCCCTTAAAGTCAGGAACTAAACAAACGGAGCTTCTATCTCACCACTCCATTCACTGTATTGAGGTATCTAAGTGATGCAATAAAACAAGAAAAAGGAATGGAAACAATCAAGATTAGAAGTGAAGGGGAGAGGGTCTTTATTTGCAAATGATAAGATTTGTCTACATAGAGAATTCATAAGAAAGTAATTACAACAGAGTTTGGCAAGGATGCTGGAGACAAGATTAATATACGAACCACCATGGTGTCATCACTATATGGCAGTAGCTGCCCATTTGAAAATGTAATTTTTATTAAATTCTTTTAGCAATAGCAATGAACTATGAGGTGCCTAGGAATAAATCTATAGAAGGAGGTATAAGACATGAAAATAAATGCACACACACATGCAAAACTTCATTGAATGTCTTAAGACCTTAAATAAATGGAGATTCAACAACATCAACATGAATTCCTCCAGATTAATACGTAAATTGAAATTCATATGAAGATCCCAGAAAGGTTTTTTTCATTGACATTTTTAACTAGTTTAAAAATTTATATAAATGAATTAAGGCCCCAAAACAAGACACATAATTTTGAATAAGAATAAGGTGGGGACCTGCCCTCCTGTACAGCAAAATGTTTACAAGCTATGTAACTAAGACACCGTGGTCCTGGTGCAGATGTGGATTACAAGATCAGTGCATGGTGCCAACTCAGAGTGTAGGAAAAGACCTGGCTACTTAATAGTTCTGGGGCCACTGCTGTCCATATGGGGAAAAGAACAGGTTTTTCACTCACACTATATCCAAAAATGAATCCCAACAGAATTACAGTTAACTTTACAACACTAAGAAAAAAATGCTTTAGACACTATTTTTATGATCTCAGGCTGAGGAATGCCACAAACATAAACCATAAGGCAAAAGGAAAACCTTTGATATATTGCATTTTAAACTCTATTTCATGACAAACAGTGCCAAAAAAAAGCAATGATTCGACAAAAATAATAGATTTTATTTTATTTTTTTAAGAGAGACAGACAGTGAGAGAGAGAGAGAGAATCAATTTTTATTGAGATTTTCACATGACTTGCATTGCTCTGGCACTTAGTTGTGTACGTGGGTGCTGGGGTTTGAATCCGAGTCATTGCCTATGCTAAGCCAGCGCCGTAACCACTGAGCCTCCACTCCAGCCCCCAAAATAGTAGATTTTAAAAAGTACCTCTCAAGGTTGGAGCAGTGGCTCAGTAGTTCCAGTGCTTGCCTGGCAAGCTGGGTTCAAACCCTAACACCACGTACACAACTAAGTGTTGGAGCAACAAAGGCCAGGTGAAAAACTAAATAAAGTTGTTCCTCTCTTTCTCTGTCTCACTGTCCCTCTCTCTTTAAAAAAAAAAAAAAATTTAAAAAGTACCTCTCATATATAGTGAATACTTACTAACCTACATGATAAAAATAACCCATTATAAGAAAATGAGCAAATAAGCAAAGTCTACAAACAGGTAACATAAACAAAAAGGAATTTAAATGACAAAAAAAGAACAGCCGTAAAGGTATGTCATCAAGTGTAATCAGAAAAATACATTATCAGTACCATGATGAGATACCCTTTCAACCCATCAGATCAGCAAAACTTAAAAGCCTGAAATCACCAGGATCTGGGAAGATGCAGGACACGCAGAACCCTCTCCTTGTGGCTGGAGTGTAAACAGAGCATCTGGCAACATCCACCAAGGCTGACTTTCACTCTAAGACCCAGAAATCCCACTTCCTTCTGAATCTTTGAGAAGCTCAACAAGTCCACATGGAAACAAGTACAAAGAAGTTCACAAAGAGCTCTGTTTATAAGTAAAACCCTGGAAACAATCCAAACCCCCATCAGTTAGGGGTGATGCATCATGATATGCTCATAGAAAAGAACTGGTAAATATCACAGTTGGTTTGGACTGCTGTAAGGAAAGCACCACAGACTAGGCAACTTCACAACATCCATTCCTCAGTTCGGCAGGGATCCAAGATCAAGGTACTTGCAGTTGGCGGGGCCCCACTTCCCGGCTCACAAATGGCCTTCTTGTTGGGTCCCCAAGTGGAAAAAGAGGGGAGAGATGGGTCTACAGGGTCAATTTTATAAAAGTGCTAAACCCATCTGTGAAAGCTTCCTTCATGTTACATGACTAACCATTGCCCCAAAGTCGCTTCTAATAGCACCCATCACATGCCAGGCAGAGTTGACACACAGGAATTTTGGAGGTACACAAACATTCAGTCCACAACAATACAGCAATTAAAAGAACTAGATCTACATAAATGAGTTAGGTTACAACTCAAAGATGTCATTTCCAGTGATAAAGCAAGCTGAAGAAAGACTGTTCAGAGTGAACATGACTAAGTGCTTTAGGCTTGCAAAGTAATGCTAGGTGTTCGTGACACACAATACACAGCAAAAGCGGTGACGGATGCATAACCTCAGACGTGGGCAGAGTGGTCACTTCTGGGAGAGCTGGGGTAGAATGTAACCAGAGTGGGCCCACAAGAAGGTTTAACTAACATTCGCTGCTAAAAAATAATCCTTTAAAAATGTGGAAATGGATCCCTTAGCCCACATTTTGCCACATGAGAACTTAAGCAATTTAGTTTAACTTCCTGAAACGCATCATCCTCATCTATAAAGTGGAACAGAGACAGTATTTAACTCAGACTTGTTATGAGAATAAAACAAAATGAAGAAAGAACAACTTTTAGCACAACACCATAAACAAAATGGCAAGACCAAGAGAAGACCCTGCCAGGCACGCGGTGGACAAGAGCCTGGTAGCAAGCGCACACTGCATGCTCCAATAAATCAACAAGGAAACAAGTGAAGCAAGAAAATTGGGGGAAGAATCAAGAGTAACACAGGGGCCTGGAGCGGTGGCTCAGTGATTACGGTGTTTGCCTTGCACGCGTAAGGACCTGGGTTCGAACCCCAGTACCACATACACAATGAAGTGTCAGAGCAACAAAAGCCACATGAAAAACTAAATAAAATTCATTCTCACTTTCTCTCTCACTGTCCCTCTCTCTGTTAAAAAAAAAAAGTTAACACAAGGAGAAGGAAGGAGGGATCCCCACTATTGAGTAATCAAATGAAAAGATGCTCAATCTTGCCACTTGCTGTAGCAAGTATTGGTGAGAATATGCAGCAACAGGAATTCTGAAGCCCTGCTGGTGGGCGAGTGGATTGGTTCCTGAACTCTGGAAAGCAATTTGGTGCCACCCAGGGAAGCTGATGATGTGCTATCTGTCTTGCTTTCCTGCTGGCTACACACCTGAGAGAAATGACCACAGCGTGCAAAGAATATGTGCATGTGGTAACACTGTCCCAATACCAAAGAGCCCCAAACAACTATCACGTCCTTCAAAAAGACATGTTAAAGGTTAGCAACAACTGGGATGTCCTTTGAATAGAATATGACACAAAATAGGATATGGATAAAGCAGAACATGCTTCACAAAGGACAAATCCTACAAACAAACAGAACACAGAACATAAACCCGATGTACCATTTGGACAAAGATATTTAAAAATATACATATTGAGGGCTGGAGTGGTGGCTCAGCGGTTACCGTGCTTGCCTGGCATGCGCAGGGACGCAGGTTCAAACTCCAGCACCGCATAGACAACGAAGAGTTGGAACAACAAATGCCACATGAAAAATAAATAAAATTGATTCTCCCTTGTCTTCTCTTTCTCACTTTCCCTCTCTTAAAAAAAATATATATATATATATATTTATATTGTTTACGGATACACACACATAAAGAGAAAATCATGCATGATGATAATAAGCCCCACATTTTAAGTTGATGCTGTGATGCTCCAGAAGGAAGAAGGGAGTTTTTAGCTCTTTTTTTAAAAAACAAAGATAGGTGGGAAGATCCGAAGCAAGATGCACAGCGTTCCTGACGTTGTTCTATTTCCTGTGCGCCTGAAATGTTTCTTCATGAAAACACTGCTTTGTACATTTTATTTAAGACATCAATAAGTGCATTTATGCACCATGTAATGCCATTTAGACCAACAGCGGACCACACACATGCCAGCAGTCCCATGAGATCACATGGCCTAGGGACGTTAGCGCTGCCTGAGTGTGTGTGCATCCCTTGACCGTGCGTGCACCATGATGATGAAGTTGCCTAACAGATGCACCCCATTCCATTAGGTGGTGCATGCCTGTAGGATTATGCTTCAGGCTTCGACCAGAAGCCAGCAGGACAAGTGTTGTCATCAGTCAACAGCTGACGCGGAGCCAGCACGGTGGACCCGGGTTATCCTTGCAGGGCTCGAAGCCCCACGTTTGCTCCGCTCACCCTGTGGTTCATCTCACATGGGGAACTGGAACCTGACGCAACTTAGGGCAGGCAGACAAGCAGAAGATGACTTCTTCCTTTCTGGAATAAACCGCAGCCTAAGGAAGGGCAATGACATAATTCAATCAGAAAGGGAAGAAGCCAGGCTGCTCGGGTCATCTGACAGCTCTTCAATGAACCTGTCACTCACTCTGGGAGGAGCTGAGCATTCGCTGTGCATCTGTGAGGAGGAGGAAGAGGCTGGGGGAAGTGAGAAGAGCGGCCTGCTGCCAGTTTCTGAGTGAGGAGCTGGGTGCTGCTGCATCTGGGGACCCTTGACCCGAGATCTTGTCTGGGACCAGTCCTTCACCCTTTCTGCCTTTTAGCTCTTATTTAAAACTAAGGAGGTACATGTCCGTCTGGAGGCCAGGGAAATTCTAGACTCTCTCCATTATTTTCTCAGCATTCTTTTTTTTCTTTTGTTTTCATATCCAAAGCAGCAGCTTCCTCCTTTAATCTGTGCACATGGCTTCAAATTCCCTCCTGGACCCATCCCAGCTCTTTTCTTTGGTCCCTGGTAAATACATAAAATGCCTAGCAGGGGTGCCTGATACCTGTTTAATCTCCACAAGTGCAGCTTCCTGGGCCCCGATCCCTGCACCATCCCTTCTCACCCAGCCTTCAGACTCTTCTGGAAAGAGGTCTGAGCCACTGCAGTTTCAGCAGAGAGGGAGTCACGTGCTCCATCCCACGCAGCAGTAAACACTCGGGGAGGGGGCGTGGGCTCCACCAGCAACTCTCCCGAGCCCCACCACATGCACATTTTAGGCTGGAAATGAGAGAGAATTTCCTGGCTGGAGGAACTGCTAAATAGCAGGGCGGGTAACCAAGGGAGGTTCCGGAATCTCCTCTAGCGATCTTCAAAACTACGATACAATCTCTTGTGTCTGACATGATTTTCTGCAGCCCTGACTGGAGACAGATGGACGAGGTGCCCTGTGCCGCTCTCTGGGGCCTGTGACTCGGCCTCTTGCTTTCTCTTCCCCTCCTGCCTGTTTCCTTACTGCAGTCCCACAGGCTTGTTTTCACTGGGTCCCTCTCCTTCTCACACCTCTCCTTGTTCTTTTATGGAAACCTGGTCAAAGGTCAGGGTTGCCCAATTGCCCACACATAGTTTGCTGGTAGCATCAGCCGTCCAGGCGAAACAGAGGGAAGATTCCAATGCTGGCATATCCATCCTAACCCCCGAACCGGGATGAAAACGGAGAAAATTAGCTGTTGCTAACAATCCATCGTAAATGAAAATATGATCCCAGTAATTGATTTTAAATAGATTTTTAAAAGAATCCTTGGCCGCATTTCATCGAGAATACAGAGTTTCAAAAACGTTCATTCCAGGGTTGGTTTTTCCCCCCTTTCTTCTGGCTTAAACCCCAAATGGCCAAGATCCCAGTCTGAATAAACAGTGTGGGTGGTGACTGTTCTGTGGGGCCCAGCAGAGGATGCAATCACTTTTAGACTCAGTTCAGCATTAAATCATGTGAAACTAGCCCAATGACTCCACATAACTTTTACCCAGGCATGGAGGGCCGTTTAACATGTATTCCCCCACCCCACTTCTCAAGGAGGAAAAAAACTGAATTCTCCCAACTGTGAGTGTTTAATTATGTATAAAGTTCGTTGACCTCACAGGCGGCTGTCAGATGATCTTGCTAAGGCCTGTGAACGGCATCCCAGGAATGCAGTGATGTGGGCAGAAACTGAGTGAGTTCATGCCACCGAGGGAGTGCTTGGAATGGGACGGAATCAGCAGTCCCTCAGAAGGACCCCATTGCAAACACAACCGGGGGACAATCCGTAATTCAATCTCACCTAAGCATCTCTAGGTCTTCAAAAGTGAACCTTGCACACGAGAAACTCAGGAAGAACCCCATCGGGATGGGGCCCGTGCCCAAGGGGAAAGTCATCTGTTGGCTGCAGCTGGCTGCAATGTGTATGTTTGCAGTGCTTCTACCCATCTTAGAGGTAATGCTTTTTCACTGCCCTGCTACTGACATTAATGGAGAATGATGAAGCAATTCCATTCATAAATACACCGTGGTGCTGGAAAGAGACGGCAGAGTCCATGTTTATTTAGACAGTTTTGATATAGTACAGCCCTCACGTGTGTACACAGTAACTCTGCCAACTGGTCAGTGGGTGCCCTGAAATGTGTTCTTCACGACTCTTCTGGCTCAGGGAGGAAGAGGGGGCCACAGGATGAACTTCCAGACTGTCCCCCTCTTACATTCCATGGGGACAAGCTCTGGTTTCCTGGCATCTGGGCTATTCAGAAAGTACCAAAAAGCATTAGAGCCAAGCTGATACGTCCTTCTTGGTAAGGGGAGACCAAGGCCCCAGTAGACACAGCCAGATGGCTCACCATAGGGGCTCTCCGACTCAGAGGGAGGAAACGTGAAATATTTGGGCTCCGTGCTTTCTAAAACATTCAATTTACCTGATCGAGGGCCTGATATTTTCTTTCAGTAGCTTTCTCACCAAACACACTCACTTTTTCAGTCAAAATATTATGCTTCTGTGGGCAAAACCTTGTGGGGTCATACTCTAAGACCCAACTACACTGCAGTTGCTTTTACACCTTTATTGTTATAAAGAATAAGTGGTTTAAATTTGGCCGACAATTTTGAGACCCTGCTGGAAGTAGAATGCAATGAATCTCACTTGTCTCACTCTTCAACTAATCTGAAATTCTAGAATCCTTTTCCAAATCAGCCACCTAGATTTTGGAAGGAAAGGCATCTCTCTACAACCAATTCAAGTTAATTCAGTAGATATTTGGAAAACACAAAACTATTAATGATCACTATTGATGATCCAAAAATTTAAAAAGCGTGAAACCTGAAGAGTCACAAAGGAAGAGGCAGATTATCATCCAAACAGGAAAGACTATTGGTGTCCATCAAGGAATCTCCCTGGGGGAGAGGGCTGCACCCTTCAAGGGTTTCAATAGGCCAATGGGAAATTGTCAAATGCTCAGTTCACACTTTCTCACCATGGCATTCTGGAGAAGAAAGAGACGTAACTGTCTCTGAGTCACGCTGTTTCATGGCAGGGGTTCTATAATTTTATCTTGTTTCTATAACCCCTTTGAAATTTGAGGGTTTTCCCCTCAAGATCCTCTTTTTTGGGAGCCTTAACATTTATTATTTGTTGCATGAACAGTCAGTAAAAAAAGAAAAGGAATTCCCTCTATCTTCCCACCCTGAAGAAGGAAGCTTCCTTCAACTCTTTGAACATTTTCTATAAATATGATTATCCCCATAGTTACAGAGGAAATACCCATCCAGATAAAGAAATTTGGACACAAAGTGATATCCTAAATCATTTCCACCCTTTGGATACTACAATTTATAAAATTCCATGAAGGAAATGACTCTCATTCCTCCTGGTTCCTGTGAGCTGCAGTAATGGAAGCAGCATCTCTGTGCGTGTTCCAATGCCTTCCCACGGTCAGGAGCCCTAGGAGCCATTCTGTTATTTCTTGTAGGTGCAGTACTCTGCCTGCCCAGATGGCTGCTGACCTGTCAGTTGGGTTGTAAGTCCTTGTGCATGAGAGACTGCTTGATTCATCTTTACAGTCCCCAGTGTGACCAACAGAGCTGGCACCACATTTGTTCATTTGAATGAACAAATGAGTGAGTATTATCATGAAAATATCTATATGAGGGGTTGGAGATTTTTTTCCAAATGGAAATGTCTTAAGCAATATTGTCTCTATCATAATCACTCAACTCTGCTGTGGTAGTGAGAAAGTAGACATAGACAGTACATAAACAAATAGGCATGGCTAGGCTCCAATAAAGAACTTTGAAAAACAAGTCGTGAGCAAGATTTGATCCACAGGCCATAGCTTTATTTTTATATTAAGTCCAATTAATTAATTAAATTTGTTAGCACCAGGGTTTGAGCCCAGGATACTTTACCACTGAGGTACACCTCTGGCTCTTTTATTTATTTATTTATTTTTTGTTTTGAGACAAGGTCTCACTAAATTACTGAGGCTGGCCCAGGTTTTCTGACCCTTGATCTGTGATGTTTATCTTGCCATAATCTCAGAATATTAAATTTTCACACAGAACCCATGCATTTCAATAATTAAAAGTGCAAAAATATAAATTGTAAAGTGTTGTTTTGAAACTCTGTAGTAATGAAGCCACTAAGAAATAAGAAACATGAAAATATGAAAAAATAGCTGTTCTACCAAGCATACTCATGGTCCCTTAATTTATATACTGCACACCAAAGGAACAAGAAATAAGTCTAATTGTGCCATTTATGTCCTCATCACTGAGATAACCTGGTCTGGGGGGGTCTCAGCATAACTGCATCTGAGGTGGGGTCTCCCAGAACTCCATACTCCTCTGGAAAAGTGGAAGGATAGTTTGCCCGTCCCACCCTCCACCAGACCATCTGCTCTCTGCTTTCCCTGCCTAAAACCCTTCCCGAGGTTATTAATGAAGAAGACATTCCTTGGCTTGATGACACTGGAAAACACCCAGCCACAAAGCACACCACAGAATCCCTACAGCTTGGCAGACAGAGGAGTAAAGAACAGCAATGAGACTCAGGTGAGTGCAAAGTCACAGCCTGCCACCCTGGGCACCTCGCATGGTCCTTTGCCCCAGCACTCCAGTGCCAGCCGGTCCTTGGTTCCTCCCTGCTGGCTACTGCATCTCCCATCCTGCCAGTCCTGTGGCAATTCCTTATCACCAGCGAGCCCTCATCAGGGCATCTGCCCCCCAGCCCACATTCAAAACACAGCTACTCTCCCCGAGACCACGGCATTAGGTACCCCAAGTACATTTATTTATACAAGCTTATTTCATATTAGGTGAAGTTTCACGTTGCCTCAAACAAGATGGCAACGTCACACAGGGATCTTGCTGCATCCTGGCCCTGCAGAAGATTTTATATCAAAAGAAAGATGAGAGGTAAAAGAGGGATCACACGGGGCTGGAGCGGTGGCTCAGCAGTTACGGCGCTTGCCTGGCATGCTTGAGTACCCCAGCACTGCGTACACAACGATGGGTCTGAGGAATAAAAGTCACATTCAAAACTAAATAAAAATTGCTTCTTTATTTCTCTCTCACTCTCCCCTCTTTCTTAAAAAAAAAAGAAAGGAAAAAAGGGGGGATCATATGAAAGGAAGCTAAAAGGATATGGAATATTGTGAAATTTCCTAAAAGGTTGTTTACTATAATCTAGGAGAAGTCCTCATGTCCAGTTACAGTAATCTTCAGGTAACATGCATGGATCAAGTCACGTAAGTTCTTCAAGGGAAAAGTCCTTGAGAATAACTATCAATTTCTCAGCATCCACCATGAAGACCTGAGGAGGAAGAAAGGGGAAAGGGGAGATCGCTCATCATCCTCTTTTGCTTCCCCTCTGAGAAATCGAGGACTGACGTGTCCATGGAGAACAGATGATCTCTGTTTCCTTTAAATTCAGCCACTTGGGCTGTGTCTACAGGATACAGGCAAATGACGTCAAGGGACCACCGCGACAAACTCACTCCAACACCGAGATAGAAGCTGTTCAACTCCTGAGGCTTCAGGAGAACATTCTCTACTTCTTTCTTCTGGCTTCCAACTTCATTACTACTGGAAACTTCTATTTAAAATGCAAACTATTTAAGGAATCCAGCTTATGATTTCCAAAGGTTTCTTTTGGCAAAGTAAATGGGGCCCTCAGAACGAATACAGGTGAAATGTCTTCTCAGCCCATCCTTCTAAAGTTAGTGCCTAAGGAACGCCACTTCGGCATTGAGAAAGAAGACCATACGGGTTACTTTCATCAGGCCCTGGCAGCATTCTGGGCAGAGCAAACAGAAAATGTCAAGGAAGAAAGAAACTTCCAGAGCCTGCTTTGGGCCCCTTTGCATTTCTTTTTTAAGCATTGCAAGATTGATCCTAGGCCACAGATGCAGCTTTTGGATGTCAGACCCAGCAGAGAGATGTTTTCCCTTAAATCTGTTGTCTCTCCCCCATCTGTTTATAGCATGTTTCCATTTTGCTGCATGTGGGAAGGGCCTCCTGCCTCCACCCACAAAGGGGTGTTTCTCTATCATTTGTTCTAATTTCTATAAGGAATGGACCTGCTCTTCAGGTAACCTGTTAACCGCTTGCTGGTGTGTTTGCTTTCTCAGGTATCTCCTAGAAATGCTGTAGAAAATGCCCCATAGGAATGACTAAGACATGTGGCGCCAGAGAGGGCTCTGTGCTCAGAGGGAAACCACCGCTGTCAACTGGTGGGCCGGTTACTAATTCAATACTATGTCCTTTCTGTTCTGGGCTGTGGAAGGTCTCCTTGTAAGTCAGATCAAGGAATTCCATTTGCATGTCACTGTAGCAGATTCTATGGCAGCCAAACTGAGTAACAGAATTGAGAGACTTGCCCAACCTCTCTACTACAGATTCATCCAGAATATGATGCAGACTAAAAGCTGGATAGCATCTGCTGCTGTCTGTTATACACGGAAGTGCCATGAGACAGGAGGGTTTCTTGGGAGTGATGAACACTCCACCCGGATGGCAGAGGAACCACAGGAACTTAGTAATGTATATACGCGTGTGTGCGCACACACACACTCAAGTACATATGAAGTCTAAATTAGGTCTGGGGATGATATGAACATCCGTTTCCTATGTGGGTGATGCATGTACTCCATCCATGTCCCCATACATCCAACTTATGCAAGATGTCATCACTGGGGGAACTGGGGTAGGGGACCTCTCTGCACACTTTTCCCAACTTCTTATAAATCCATACTTTTTTCCAAAATAAAAAGTCAAAAAAGTTTGAAGAGCTCCAGGAGAATGTGGCCGTCGGAGAGAAGCTGGGCTAACCTTCCCTGCTTGCATCTGAAGCCCTGTGCTTCTTCCCTCCTCTAGTGGGGGAATTTTTAAAGTGTTTCATATTGCTTTTCTCTGAGAAATGAAGTCAACTTACCTTCTGGTCTATAAAATGTAAGGTCTCTGAACATGACAGCCATGGAGATGGGGTGGGGATGGATAGCCAGGTTTCTGAAAGGTTTGTCCTGGGCTTACCAGGTCCTTCACGACAACCAGCATTCCAAAAAGAGTGTCTTTCTGTTGTTTCCTGGGTGTTGCCAATGACCTAAAGGTCCAAGCAGTAATCAGGTCATAGACTTGAGTGGCAAACATATATATAAGGTCATTTGATAAGAAAGAAGAAGGAAGAAGGAACCCAACTTAGTCCAGGATTTTGCTCTTCCTTCCATCTCCATAAATTTTCCTCCAGGATTTCTCATGGCTGGCTCCTCATCTTATGAATCCCTGGCCAAAGCAACTTCTCAGTTTAGACCCAAAGCTAAGCTAGTCTTTGCTCTGTCCTGTTATTCCCCACATCATCCTTTCTGTCATCTACCACGACCTTATTACTTACTTCTTGCCTGTATCTCTGCATCCCCATATGAACACCATGTCTCTTCAGCTCATCACTGTGTCTGTCCTCAGAGCTGAGGACAGTAAGGTGTTGGTTGAAGAGTAACTTTACAGATAAAACGTCTCCAGAGTTATAGCCTATTAGGAGAACAGGGTAAGTCTCAAGCACGCAGATCATCACTCAGTCACACAGAGCTTGGATTAGTCATCATCCACACTAGTTCCAGCACGTGATGACCATTTTCTGTTTGGCTAAGGGAATCAATATGACGAATTGGAGCAGTATCTTCAACACAATCAACTGACTCCAGTTCCTGTAGGATCCCAACAAAAGGTCTGATTCCTGTTGAAGGTCTCTGTCTGAGAGAGAAAGACATCGTCGGTAAGTAGAGAGGAATAAACTAGATCCACACATAGGCACATTTCCTCATCTTCAAGGACGGAATCCAATCCTGATGCTTCCTTTACTCTTCTAAGTCAGCCTGTACTGTGGGGAATCCTCCACCAAGAAAAGCATTGGGGAGTGGGGAGAATGGGCCACACAACATGCTGTGTGGCCAAGCAGGCCATCTTGAACGAGGTCATCATCTTCACTGTCTGGGCCCACAGATCAGTTGTGAGGACAGCCCCGTCACCAAGTCCCCGAGCTATCCAATGTCATCCCCTGGAACATGTCATGTCATTGCTCAAAAAGGTGAGACTTTGAATAACCCACCCTGCCCAGGACAACATGAAACAACCCATAGTGGGCTGTGTTTTCAGATGTGGTGAGATGCTTTAAATAAATTACTAACCTCACATGCATCTGCTTTAGCAAGGAAAGAAAAAACAGTCTCCCAGAAGACTTCTTTAAAAATCACAGGAATAAGAAACAAGGAGGCCAATGATCCCTCAGCTTTAAAAGAATCCATGGAGCCAAGCTGCCTGGAAGTTAGTCTTCTGGTACCACAGCCAGCCTGCGCTGACCGTCTCCCCTTCCCTTCACACTTCTCTTAAAAGAAAACAGACTGGACTGTTTCGGTAAATAACAAAAGGTCAGAGAAATGCTGCTCACAACATGAGCAGAACAGCTGCTCAACCTGCCAAAACGTTTCCAAAGGCCTCACAGGCAGAAAAGCCCAGTGGTGAAACAGTCCACAGACTGACCAGCGAGAAGGAAAGCCATCAGGCCTCTTGCTCGTATTCATCAATAAGAAATAAAAACCTGATAATGCCATTGGTTTCAACCAACACCGAGATGCCACTTTCCTCCTAAGAAGGAGGTGGCCTGAGCCTGAAGTTGGATTTTTCAGGCTCCTCTCCTGAAGTTATATTTTGGTTTAAAATCCAAGTGCAGACGTGGTAGCTGGGAGGGTATGTGCTCCAGAGAAACTTCCAGCTATGGTAACTCCAGCCACCTGAAGTTGGGCACTGCACATTCGTTTTATCTACAGGAGTTCTCTGAGGTGAGCAGGATGCTAATTCTAGGAGCTTTATAGAGAGACAGAAAATAAATACATCAAAGGTAGAAAGCAGGATTCTATTGCCTCAGCAGATTCTGAATCAACAATCTGGTAGGCTACTGCCTCCCCCAAAGCACTTCAGCTCTTGGCCATAAGACAGTGCCACATTTGGGGTGCACTGCAAGACATCCTTCTCTAGCCTTCCCGGAACACTGCTGGTGGTCCAGGCTCAGGTAATTCTCGGAAGAAATCCATGGCATCCATCCTCTGCCACACTCCCGATTTAAAACAGCAGGGCAGCATTTTGCAAATATTTCCTGTGAAATACTGGACCTGCAAGGTGCTACTTGAGTGCAGAATAACTCTGATTCCAAGAAGGAATGAAGATTAGAAATACTTCGTACAATCCCTACATTCTTCAGTTTGGGAATCACAATGCACAGGGGCATATTAAACAGTCTGCAAAGTCCTGGAGGAAAGAAACCATTTCCCAAGTGGTCCTGAGAAGCCTTTGCAATGAACACCTGCTACCATTCCTGGAACCAGTGTTTTATGGAGGGCATCCTGGGGAATGCTGCTGTAGAATAGTTTCTAATCCATATGTGATCACATCTGTCTTATCTAATGTGTGGCTAAGTCCAGCAGATTCTTCCTTCATTCCATACGCTGTGGTCCAAATAGCCCACTTACCACTACTGTTGGTCTCCTATTCTTTAACGCCTGGCTTCACAATATCGTGGATTCACAGAAGTCAGGGCTCAAGTGATACTAAAGGTCAACCCTGAATTTAACAGAGGAGTTAACCGAGGCCCTTCTGGTGACAGGAATGGCCTATGATATCATAACACAACGTGTTTGACTCATTAAGGACAAGAGTAGTTTTGAGTGACAGCTCTCTGCTTTCTGTCCACTCTGTGGACAGGGGTGACAGCAGTGGCCCCCAGAGGGGAAGGAAGGGAAGCCAAAGCTAATGAAGCACCCACCAAATGCTTGACGGCACACTTGTACCCATGTCTCACACTCAGCAATTCAACAACCCTGCAGGGGAGGTATTTTACAGACCAGGAAGCTCCAAACCACCCAGTAAACAAGTAAAACAAGTAGGAAAAGCAGGATTTGAACCAAGAACAGTTAGCCTGCCACCCTACACTCCTGCTAGCCTACCACACTCCCACTCCACAAAGATGCTCTTGATCAAAGCTTGCTGAATTACATGTTAAACCAGGAATCTGCTTATGTGGAGTTGTTGGCACTGTGCTACCATTCCCACAAGGAAGATGAAAATCTTCTCTCATTTGTGAATGCGGGGAAGGCAATGAATTTTCACTACTAATGAAAAATGAATCACATTAAAGAAGTAATAAGGACTAAATTACAGTATGTTTGAACATCCCCAATAATACATCTGCAAAGTTTTGCATGATCAGTTAACTACTGGCCAAATGTTAATTCGCTCTGGTTATTTTTCATGAAATCCATGATGGGCAGAAGACCTGTAAATAGGGTGCTGTTGGTGGAGTTGGGTGTGGTGGCAGTACCTTTCCATTTCACACACAAAATATACTACTCCAAAATGCTACGGTCCTAATGGGGAACAGGAACTTCCTTCAGAGACCACTGGTAAACTGTGAGTATTCTTTTTCATCTCCATCCTTCCATAATCCAAACTTAAAAATTCAAACTTCTTTATTTTTTAGATATTTTGAACACTATTTATGAAATTACTGTCTTTTGGAGAATTTCTAAAGCAAATTTGTGATCCATAAATCCAAGTAAAATATTAAAAATAACAACAATAAATCAATAATGAGCAAATAATAATGGTAACAAAAGGGGTTGGGGATTTAGCTCAGTGGCACAGCGCTTGCCTAGCACACGCAAGGCCCCGAGTTCGGTCCTCGCCCTGAAAAAATAAATAAATAATGGTAACAAAAAACCTACAAATAATCAAATTAAGTAAAATACTGGCAGGGAAGGATTTATGTTGCTCGTTACAGTAATTAACATGAAACCAGGCTTACAGATACCATGAAGTTTCAATATTAGGTGCACAGGGGAATTTTAAATTTTAATATTTGAAAGTCAACCGTAACTATATGTCTTTGTGGGAAATAAAAAGTGGCTCACACTAAGAAGGATATTTTATATTTGACGGTGAAGGCACAATTTTCAGTCTGAAGTAGTGAACTTTAGAATTGGATTTACCATCAAGAAAATAAAACTAAAGCAAGTTATAAGAGCGGCTTTACGTCTCGACTGATCTTTTGCTCTTCAAATGTAAAGTGCTAAACTTCCTGGTACCTTAAAAGAAGACATCAGCAAGATTTTTATCCACTAAGAGTATTAGAAATGATGAAGGAGTGAATATTTATGAAGAAACAGAGCTTGTTGAATCTTGCATATTTATGTCCTGGCTTCTCTGTCAGAAGATTTGCTTTAAGTTAATTGAAAGCAAATTGAAAGTCAGCACTCTGACTTCCACTGTTATTGACATTCCAAACTCCCTTCATTTACCCTCCTTTTCTTTTCTTTTCTTTTTTTAAAGAGAGAAAGACAGAGGGAGAGAAGGAGAGAAAGAGGGGGGTTCAATTTTATTTAGTTTTTCATGTGGCCTTCGTTGCTCTGACACTTCGTTGTGTACGTGTGCTGGGGTTCAAACCCGGGTCCTCATGCATGCCAGGCAAGCGCAAAACTGCTGAGCCATGGCTCCAGACCCCATTTACCCTCTGCAATTGCCCCCATGTCTGGGGGGCTGCTCTTATTTTTAAAAAAACAGCGTTTCATTTCCTCCCATGTTCAAGCCAGCGTGTTGGGGTCGTCCCAGCACAGGTTCTGCAGAGGAGAACTTGTGCACAGATAAATGGATCAGATCTTGATCAGGGATACAAGAGGCAGCAGGCAGAAAAGGAGGAGGAGGAACTGGCAAAATGAACAGCTCCGAGCGTCTGCTGTTTCCAACCTGAATTAAGTGAACACACAGACCGCAGACACCAACTCCAGAAACAAACACACATTTTAATGGCAACTAAAATTTCCCCTCGATGCACAGTGTGTGGCTCTGTCTCCTCATTATGCAGCTCCCACGGAAGCTGCAATTATTATGCACCAGGTGCTGCTCTGAGCACTTGGCTCATGTTTACTCACTCAAAGCCCACCAGGACCCTATGGGGAAGGCACTTGACACTGCTCAAGACGAAAAGGAGCCCCGAAGACCTTAGGTTAAAAAAAAAAAAAAAAAAAAAGGCAGCACTGGGGCTTTGCATCAAGGAAGTTGGCTCAAGTCCATACCAACACCCAACACGATCTTGACCGACTGTGAAGCTGGCTGATAAGGAGCATATTCAGAGCAGTTAGAAGTCACTTTTAATACAAGACTGTATTGCAACATTCAGAAAAGGGTTAAAATATTCTGTGATTCTACCACTACATACATGACCCAACCCCACCACCAGAGAGACTTCAGAAGTTTCTGGATTGTGTTTCCAAATACCAGTGACCAGTGCAAAACTCCCGCCCTAACCACCTAAGCCATCTACAGAAGAAACCAGAGGGGAGGGTGCTACTTGTGATGGACATGAGAGAACGCTATTTCAGGAATGTGACTATTTCTCTTACAATCAAGATATGAATAATTTAATTGCTAGGGTTAAAAGACCTGCCTGTTTTTAGAAAAACTGTATTTTTATTTGGGATTCCCCAGTATATTAGAAAGATGATTCTCAGTAAATTGTGGGCAAGAAGGAAATAATATACATACTTGTGGCTATGAGCAGCTAACCAGAAAAAAGAAAAAAAAAAAAAGGACTCTGGACTTGCACAGTTCCAAAATCTGCTGGTTTCTTTCTTTCCGTCTACTAAGCAGGCTTCTCTTATCCCTCTCTTATTAAGGAAGATCATTTCGCACCTGTGTCTTCTACGTTATTGACAAGCATATGAAGTTAGTGTTTATTTTCCACCCACTGAAAGCTCGCTCAAATTATTCTTTCTTCGGTCTTGACTTTCAGGAGTGGCAATCTGTTTGGAAAGCTTTTGCGCAAGAGAAAGCTTCCTTTTATGTACAAGAAACTCCCCACTATGAATGTTTGCTCGGGAGATAAAGGGATGCCTGCCTGGTGGCTTCCCTGCTTTGTAACAATGGCCGTGCATAACACCACTGAAGCAAAGAGAGCGCGCTTAGATGGCATCCCGTCTTCCTTTGAAGACTACGCCTCTTAATTGGGGTCATGATTATCAAGGCCAGTTTTTAATAGTCCGATGTTATTTGAAACTGCCAAATGTTTGTATTATAAATTAATACATGTATTCAAAATATGGGTTATGAAAAAGATACCAGATGTAGCACCCCTGCCCTCGCTCTTCACTCTGAGTCTCGGGTTGCACCTGAATGAAGATCCGATCTTCCTTGGGTGGTCACATGGCACCCTCCTCCCAATGGGCGTGTGCTCCCTGGATCTCCACAAAACCCTCTGCACAGAACATAAAGCCAGAGCCATGAGGTCTTCCAAAGGTCATGTGGACTGTGGGCAGAGATGAAAATGTCAAAAAGCAAGAACGTAAAGCTGCAAAACATAGGCCTGTACCTGGTTCTGCCCGGGTACTGTGGAGCCCTGTGGCTGGGGGCACCATGGACCTAATGAGGAGCATGGACTGCAAGTCCCATCCCTCTCCAGGGCATCTGGAAGACAAAATCGTGCAAAGGGAAGGGCCTGGCAGGGAGCATCATTACTTCCTTTCTACAGATGGCGCAGGTGAAGTCCAAGAGAGTTAAGTGAACCAGAGCTAGATGAGACAGGGCAGCACTTGCTCTCTCCCTCGGTTCCATGAATTCTTTCTATTTTTAATTTTTTATTAAGGAGTTGAGTTATTGTACACTCATAAATGCATATAAAGTAACAATATGATATGCATTTGTTCTTAAACCAGAAATTACCAGTTGTCCCAGTTCCATGAATTCTTTTTTTTTTTTAAGAGAGAAGGACAGTGAGAGAGACAGAGAAAGAAAGAATCAATTTTATTTAGCTTTTCATGTGACTTTCGTTGCTCCGACACTTTGCTGTGTATGTGGTGGTGTGGTTTGAACCCACGTCCTCGCACATTCCAGGCAAGTGCCGTAACCGCTGAGCCATCAACTCCAGCCCAGTTCCATGAATTCTTAACCAGATCTTTTCTGTAGTATTTGTTACTGGTCACTGATAAAATAGGGCGACAGGGTGCACAGCTCAATCTAAAGCATTACCTCTGACAAACAGACCAAGGTTGGTGATACTTCAGTTCAGAGTGCCCTCCCTACTCTAGGGGGCCAGCCTGTGTCACAGGACTGACTGTGTTTTTTTGTTTGTTTGTTTGTTTATTTTGTTTTTTTGAGAGAGAGGCACAGGAGAGAGAGAGAAAGAATCAATTTTATTTAGGTTTTCATGTGGACTTCGTTGCTGTGACACTTCATTGTGTACATTACATGGTGCTGGGGTTCAAACCTGGATCCTCTAGTATGCCAGGCAAGTGCAGTAACCGCTGAGCCACTGCTCCAGCCCCTTAACTGTCATCTTGACTTTCATTTCTCTAGAAGGACACATCATCTACACATCTAACTGGGAAGCCACGTGTGATTCATTTGAACATTCAGGTCTTCAGATACAAAAATGGCCTAGTGTGAAATCCTAAAGTTGAGAATAGGGACTTTCAGAGATGCCATTTACCGTCCAGGTTAGGAGATACAATTTGAAGAGCCCAGATGTCTCTTCTCTCTTTGCAGCTGAGTTGCTTGGTAGACTTGGGCTACTCACCTCTTAACCCTAACAGTTTAAGAACTATTTAATTATGTTTCCCCTGTGCAAAATCCAAGGGAAGACTATGTCTAACTACCTCTCAGAGGTGTTATGAAGATCACTTAATAAATGTTCTATACCACGTTTCCCTAGGACAGTGCAGGGTGTGTACGCTACCACCAAGACATGCATACTCCAACATTGCTTACCCCTCTCCCCCAAAAAGTAAGAATTTAATTTTGTTGTTCTTCGGCAGGATTTCACAAAATGTCACATTAACATTCTAAAAACCAGACTCAATCGAATGTGGCAAGCAAACATACTAACACTAATGATGATATCTCGATCTGCAAGTTCTTTAAGGAGAGAAAGAACTTCACTTGATGGTTCAGTAATCAAATATGTTTGATAGGACAAACACCGTCAGCAGTCTCATTGTTTCCATTTAGAGAACACTAAAAATGCTGTCATCGTGCATTGGTTGAATGCTTACGTTCTGCCAGTTATATTAACTCAAGTTACAAAAAGACTCCGGTAAAATATGCACAGACAGATGACCACTTTGTGGAAAAAAGAGATTAACACAGAGTTAAAGTATGACTCATTCAAGGGCTACGCATATGAAGGTGACAGATGTGCGTATCTAGGTAGATTCATGCCCAACACCACACATTCGTGAGATGGCTCAGCTGGCCTGCTCTAGGGTTTTATAAGAAGGGATATACAGGTCTACTTAGAGGCTGGTGTCACAAAATAGGGCAAATCAACCCATACACAGCTGCCCTTGTCTGAAGCTTTCAAACCAGGTCCTAAGGAATCAACTTAGCCATACCCAGACTAAGTGGGGTCATTGTCATGTTCTCCACCTATCAAAATTAAATACACATCCACGTAACAAGGTTGACCAAGACGACCTCCTTCTACACTGTTTGCATCAGTTTACCCCAAAAAGGGAAAATTAAGGAAAGTATTGTTTTTCAAAGTTAAATTCAACCATTTTAACATTGTGTAGCTTCTTCCAGTATTATAATTGTTTTTGGTGTCAAATGGTATTTTACCAGTAAGAGTGAAGAATAACTGACTTATTAATATCCTAATTTGGTAAAATAAAAAAATAGCATCTCTGTATTGGTCTTTAACATTTAAAAAATGGGGTAAAAAGCATAATATGGTTAATTTTATTCGCCAATACTCCCCCATTCCCTTCCTTTTCCTCCCTCTCCATCACTTTGCTCTGCTCTTCTATCTCTGTGAGATTCCTTTTTTATTGCTTTTATTCTCTCTGCTTTCCACACATGAATCCCACTTTTATATATAATTATGATGCACTAACTAAAAAAATAATAGAAGGGAAACCAGTAAAGTAGAGGAGAACAGATGCAGGGAAGGAGGAAGAAAGGAGAAGTTTCTTGGGAATGAGATTGATCAAATCATATTATGTGCATGCACAAGTGCGTCACAGTGAAACCCACTAATACATATGATCATAACACAACAGTAAAAACCATAAAAATGAAGCGTTTCTGTACCAAAAAAAGGGAAAAAAAGAGTTTTGAAACCCAAAGATTTGGTCATCACTACCCCAGTTACCTGATGCTAAAAATTCATAAAGAACAGAGATCTGACTGATCAAATGTTTCATAAGACACAATACCTCGTTTCAATATGTGATGTAAAAGGATTTCAAGATGTACTATCAAATGGAATTTCCAAATTCAGAGCTAGAAAAGTGGGCCTCCATCTAAAACCAAATGAAATGCAGATTCTAAGGTACTATACAAACCGAAATTATACTGTCATTCTGCAAGTAGGATAAAGTATTTTATTTTATTTGTTTTACTTTTTTAAAAAGAGAAGGACAGTGAGAGAGAGAGAGAGAATCAATTTTGTTTAGTTTTTCATGTGGCCTTCATTGCTGCAAGACTTTTTTTGTGCACGTGGTGCTGGGGTTCGAACTTGCATACACGCGCATGCCAGGCAAGGGCCGTAACACTGAGCCACTGCTCCAGCCCTGGATAAAGTATTTTAACTAAAACCCGAAGAGCATGAAAAGGCAAGATAATTCAGCACATACATGTCATGCTAGTAAAGAAGGAAAACAGTACTGATTTTCAACTTTCGGAGCCATCTGGAGAAGCCATAGTCAAGTACTGATTCTGCATGAGGGCAAAGGACAGAGGACTGAACCATTCAGGTAAGAAACAAGAACACAGGTGTTACCCCTTGGCATGGGTGACAGGTGGGGAAGAGTAACGGGGAGGGGCGGAAGAGCTAATATTGTCATGTTTCTCTGTGGTCCACAGAATAAGAAACGAGGGTTTAAGGATTTTATTTGTGATGTAAGCGTTGCCCTTTAGGTAAAGGGGCTCACTATGGAGGGAAGAAGCTTGGGGAAGAGGTGGGCTGAATAAGAGAGAAACCTCATTACGTTAAAAGGAAGATGACAGAGTCAAATGTTTATAAATGGAGAAACACTGATCTTATGGGTTTATGGTGTCCCCTCAGAAGATATGTTTAAGTCCCTGGTACCTGAGAATGTGACTTTATTTGGAAATTGGGTCTTTGCAGATGTAATCACAATGAGATCACAGGGTGGGCTATAGGCCAGTAGGACCGTGTCCTCCTAAGAAGTGGGAAACACACAGAGGCCGAGCCAAGGAACACCAAGGATTGATGGCCTCCACCAGGAACAGGGAGGATCCTTCCCGGAGCCTTCCGAGGGAGCAGGGCCCAGCTGACACTTGATGTTGGACGGCCAGCCTCCAGAACAGCAGACAAGGCGTTCCTGCTGTTTTATGCCACCCAGTTTATGGTACTTAGTTCCAGCAGCCCTGGCTTGCACAAATGGTAGACGCATATTATTTAGAGATACGGAGATAATCACCTGAAGAACTGTAAACAAGCGTGGGAGGGTTAAAAGGTATTGTCTCTGGGAAGTGGGCTTAAGGGAGGAGCTGAGCAAAAGTCTTCCTCCTTATTTGGTTTTTTAACCACACATGTGTTACTTTTATCTTTGAAAGAGTAAAAATAAAATACCCACATGATATGATTAAAATAAAAACTGGCCAGTGCTCCCCTGGCTGACAATGTACTCTGATGATGGATGGCCACCTCCTCCACCTGTCCCCCTCCTCCTAGACACTGTCCTGGTCTTCAGGGAGAGTGGGGCTGGGCTGGGGGGCAGCATTGGCCTGGATGCTGAAGGAGGCTGAAGGCTGAGCACACATATGCTCACACACTTGTCTCCACCTCAAAACCAAACACAAATTATTTCTGGACTTTGTGTGGGTTTGTATCATCGATGATGGTGATTTTCCCTATTGACTTGGATGATTAAGAATCGACTTTAATGAACACTGAGAATGGCAGAGAGCTCATCACCGGCTTCCTTTGTAAATTAAAAATGCACAGCAGTGCCTGGCCAAGATTTCAGTAATTCAGCGAGCCATTATCAGAAACCTCACAACGGCACTTCACCACTAACGTTGGCTCATCATGTTTATTGAACTCACAAATAGAAGTTCTAAGTGCCTCCCCACGGCCTGGGTCAAGGGCCTCCGCTGTGTGGTACGGACTGTGACCTTCCTGGCTGTGAGAAGTCTCATGCCCTTTGCTCCCTCTAACAAGAATGCTCACATTGAACCCGGCAGCTGGTGATGTTGTGGCAAAATGTTGTTGTCACCTCCCACATGAACAGGCCTATTGATGACTGCGGGGACCTGGTGCAAGGGCCCCAGCCCCCATCACAGAGCGCAGGGCAGCGTGTTAGTGTCCCTTGCAGGGCCTAGAGGGAGAAACAGCATGCGAAAGATAAACACAAGCGTGGTGAGGGCCTTGCTGAGTGTTTGCACGCAGCTCCGCGGCAGCTGGAGAGCACCTCACCATTTGTGGGCACCCAGGAAAGGCCAGGCGGGGGAATCTGAATGAAATGCCTGACAGCTATCACACGGATGGACACACAGGAAGCAGAACAAAGCGGTATTTTATCAGCAGTAGAATCCTGATTACAGTCATTGCCCAAGGGGAAACCGTTTGCTTTTATTTTCATTCTAGCCTTTGGTTTCCCTGGGCAACACCTTCCAGCCACCCAGGTGATTGCCTTACCTGCCTGCTTGGTTATCAGACGTCTAGACTCGGTGTTGTCCCTGGCTTCCATGTTGCAGGGTGCAAGATGACCTCAGAAGGGACTTCCAGAGCAGGCGGGAATCATGCCAACAAAGAGCAAGTCACAGTTCAAAATCCCATGGCATGTGTGCTCACAGCTTGAGAGAATAAAATGGCTCAACTTCTGCTCTGCGACCTTGAACAGGACTCTCCCTCCCAGCCCCTCAAGCAGAAGAGCTCGTGGCCCCGCGCAAAGCTGGCGACGTTCAGTAACAACATCTGCTTTCTAATAGTCTCCGTTACTGACCTCCGCAGCTGGCCTCCTCCCCTTTCTCGCTTTTAAAACATTACCTCTCAACATATCGTGAGGAGGACCAAACCCTTAGACTAAGATGTTCCAGAAACCTGATATATTAGTGTGCTTTGAATGTGCCTGGCTACTTCTCATCTGCTTTTTTCCTTGGTCACATGAACACTGCTGTAAACAAAGTCTATTTTTCATTAAGGTTACCATCGAATAAGCCTAACAAGTCTTCCATTCTAGTACAGAAACATGAAAGATCTAATTTTTTCCATTCCATACATACATACACATGCACAAACATGCGTGCACACACTCAGCAATGGAACATCTGAACTTCCCTAGAACTAGAGTTCCTTAGCAACATAACCAAAAACATGGCCATACCCTTCAGATCTCCAAGTTCTGGACTTAACTTCGTGAATTGTTTAAGAGGTACATAATGTAAGGCTTAATCTCTTAAAAGAGATTTTAGTACCTACCAGTCTACGGAACTTTCTTACAGAGCAGGGTACCTATAATCAGGAGCTGCCCATTCAGGAGCCAGGCTCACCTTAGACAGCAGGACTGCACACTGGCATAGATCACAGATAGGCAGGGCAGGCAGCGACTCAATCCCAAGGAATAGGCACAACCCAACTCCAACTCCTAACGTGCAGTCTCATAACCAGCGAGGGTCCTCATTATGTAATGAGGTTGATCAGAAAAGGTGGCTGGAGATTGATCTCAAAAATGAAAAAGAATGAACAAAGTACCCACATCTCCCATATCTCTTCCCATTCTCCTGGCAGAGGATAGATGCGGATGAAGTGGGAAAAATAAGAGGAGCACTACGCAGCCGAAACAAGAAGAAACAAAGTGAAAAAGAAAAGCAAACATGAGCTGGCTCAGAAAAAAAAACAGGAAAAACCAAGAGGAAATGCTCTCTGGATAAGAACAGTATTTCATAACACAGCGCCCATAGTAGGTAAAGCACTCAGCACTACAAATCACTTTCCCACAAAGAATTAGAAAAAGCAGAACACACACGAAAATCAATTAAGGTCTGGAGAAGGGCTCCTTTCCCCTCGAGGGGCCTCATCTTCTCCAAACGCTGGTTGACTCACGCAGAAGCTGTCAGGTGGCCTCGGAGAGGGTGCTTGCTGTTCACAGAGTGAGTGATTTTCCAATTTTAGTTTCCAAAGAAAGGTTAGACAGAGTAGAATGTTGGTCCACTTAGAAAATAATCCAACCCATCCCAAAGTCCGAGGCTCCCTGGGCCTTGGCTGCTCCTACTTGGAAAGAGCCAATGACCAGCCACACCAATGACTAGCTGTTTGATGGCCAGGTGACCAACGTGGCCCCACCCTCCCTAGCAGATGATAGCACCATCATCCCAATCACTCCCATCCAGAAAAGGCAGAGAGCACCAACACCATGCTTGGCCCACAAGAAGCACAAAGCATTCACCGAGGGAATGGGAAGCAAAAAATACTTCTCCAGCTTAAAGAGATGAGACACCCACAGCCACAGCGCTCTGGTCACTAGCTACAAGAGAACCAAGCAAGGCAGCTCAACTCTTGTAGCATAACTTAATCCGTGTTTGTTGAACGAGTAAGAAAAGGGGGTAGCTCTGAAACTTAGAAATAAAAACATTCTGGGGGAATAAATCATATTTTTATTATACTACTTATGCCATTTAAGGAATGTGGCGATAAAATTTTTGAAAAGTAAAAGTCTTATTTTCTCATACAAAATTGAATTTTTATAATATGGGGTGTGCCTACAAATGAGAGCACACCCACATATTTTCTTTGGACTAAAAGTACAAGTACTTTGTACAAGTACAGAACAAGGGAAAATAATCAGGAGCCCTTTCCCTAAAAGGGTATTTGCTATCAAATTAGTTGGTGCTGGTGTGGCCAATCCACCTCCAGAGGGTGTGCGAATGTGGTTGTTGAAAATCAAGAACTGGAGGTAAGGAACTCATACCAAGGCCATAGCTCAGCCTCCACTTCAGAGTACATACTGGTTTCTGACCAAATTAGGTCTTCTTGGACCTCCAGAAAGGAGGTGGACAAGTGGCTATTTTGGTCTGTCTGCCCGTCTGGCCCGCCTGTGGCTGGCGAGGTCAGCCACTCAGCTCACAGCCAGGCCAGTGGATGAGGTACCTTCTCCCTGACCAGCCAGCCATCCCACTAGGGCAGGAGTCACTCACCAAATCCCAGAAGGACCCACCAAGAAAGTCCCAGAGGACAGACAAACACACAGCATGAGTATAGTGACAGGGTCAGTGGTGTCCCTGTTATCGAAGAAGGGGACAGACAGTACATCAGAACTTGACAGAGGAACAGTCACCAAACTGTTGTCCCCAAATAAAAAACTCCCATCAACAGGAATATAAAAATGTTATTTAGAACTTCTGTTCTCAGATGTTTAATACAAAGGAGAGATTGTTGTGCCAGGGAACGACGTGGTCCAATGTTCACAAAGCCAGAATTCTCTCACTGAACATTTTGTTTCCAAAACACTAAGGAATACAGCAAGATTTCAAGACGGGGTAAAGAAGCTTCTTCTGGAAACAGAGAGAGAGAGAGAGAGAGAGCTGAAATCCTTCACAGAGGGGGCTGAAATCCTTCCAAGAAAACTCCTTGGCGTCTGTAGGCAGGGCCACCAGTGCGTATGGTGAGCCCACCCGTCCCCACGTCTGTGGAATAGGTATGGAGTGGGAGGAAACAGGCCTGAGAGTTTTTAAAGCGATAGAACATTCTAGTAACAGTGCATGAACCTCAGGCACTTTTTAAATCCCTTGGAGACCTGGGGGTGTAGCTCAGTGGTAGGGCAATGGCCTAGCACATGCAAGGCCCTAGGTTCTATCCCCAGCACTGCCAAAAATAAATAAATAAATAAATAAATAAATAAATAAGAAAGAAATTAAGACTTTGGGCCCAGGTTCCAGGCAGTGGTGCAGTTTCTCCTCCACTGGGATTGTTACCAGAAGGAAACGTTCAGCGCTGCCCTACTACTGGTCCCAAGGAGACCTCTTTCAGGAAGGTGGTGCGGAGACAGCAGGATGGCTCCTTCTCTCGGATTTCCACCACATCCAAACACGTTACAGAAGGAAGGGCCAAAAACCTAAACAGAAAGGGAACTCGAGAGGATCAATTCGTCTCTCTTCCTTTCATTTCCTTACTCTTTTACTTCTCCACCGAAAACGGTCACATTTCTTTCCCTTAGCCTCTACCCTTTATTGAACAGGAAGGTTCCAGAAGGCAGTGCAACATGGATGGAGATGCAGGCTTTGAATCCAGGCTCACCCCACCCCTTCCTGGTCCCATGGCTCTGTGGGGCCTGGTTACTCCATTTTTCTGAAACTCAATTTCCTCATCCATAAAATTGGAATAAAGGTGCCCCTTTGATTTCTTGCGAATTGTTAGGGGTAGTAAATTGGAGAAGTGAAGGTCTCAGCATCAGCCATCCTTACTGCACTTGCCTGTAGCGGAGGCTCATGTTAGCTTTAATAAGACAATGAAATACTTTATTTCCTCTTGTTTTCCTGACAACATGCCCTCCGCCTTCCCTAACCTCTCTATCCATGCAGTACCTGCACACCTCCGATGAGGCACGACGACCACCACATGAACCTCCCTAGAAAGCTTGATGCTGCAGCCATCATTGTGTTAATTCACGGCCAGGACGGTGGTGAAACTAATAAGAAATCACGGCACACACCACCCCACTGGATGTCCTACCCCCGAAAGTTCAAGGAGCTTTGTTAAAATTAAATATACAAAGGAAATACTTAAAGATGCCAAGGGGACTAGGGGGAGCAACAGAGATAAAAGTCAGGAAGGTCAAATCCTCAGCTTTGTCTCCAAATTACTGGTTTTTCTGAAAAGCATGCATAATATTAAACATTCTTAAGGAGTCATCTTAGACCTTAAGTATTAACAGAAGCTGGCACAGAAATTTTAAGGATGGGGCTGGAGCAGTGGCTCAGCAGTTACAGAGCTTGCCTGGCATGCAAGAGGAGAGGGGTTCAAACCCCAGTACCATGTATACAATGAAGTGTCAGAGCAATAAAAGCCACAAGAAAAACTAAATAAAACTGATTCTTTCTCACTGTCCCTTTTTCTCAAAAAAAACTTTTTTTAAGGGTGATCATCCACTTTTAAAAAATGATATTATTTTTGTTATTTTGGAAAATTCAGTTTGACTTGGTGACTGAGAATGAAGGAGGAGCAGAGTGACGTCTGGCTCTTGCAGTCAATACCACGCCAAACCTCTTCTTTGAATTCATTTGGGCAAAAATGTTTACGGGGCACCTAGAGGTAGCAAACGAGGTTTCAAGTCAGAATGGTAAAGGGAAGGTGGCGAGGTCCCCGCCCTCTGAGGTGCATCAATAAGGGGATGCACCAATGTTGACACTACCACCAACGGACAGCCACATCTACAGAGTGGAGCCACAGGGGCAGGGGAAGGCCACATCACCAGGAGCTCTCACTAGTGACCCATGCAGCAAGGCACAGGGTCCTCCAGGAGAGAGGAGCAGCTGCAGGGCAGGTGGAAAAGCCCCACAGACTCCAGGTGGCTCCAGCCACAGCTTCAGGTCTCCCCCTCTTGTCTCAAAACCAAGAGCCCAGCAATCAAAAGAGCACTCAAGCACTGCCAGCAGGGCCGGTACAGGTCTGCCGGGGTCTGGGGTGGGGGGAAAGGGCCGCAGAGGCCAGAGGAATGCAAAAGCGGTAGAAGCAGGGGCTCCGTTCCCATGGAGCTACTAATGAGTTGGAGAGGAACAGACGCTTCCTGTGTTGTCACATTTGATCTTCTTGGTCACCGGTAACCCTAGATGCAGCTATTACTAACCCACTTCAAAACTGTATTCAAGATGACAGAACTAGTTAGAGATGGAGTCAGGGCAGCTGGGTCAGTCTGACTTCAGAATCTGTTTTCTAAACTATGATACTGATTTTCTATCTGAACAACTTCACAGAGACAGGCATGTACTCGGGGAGAACTTTATAGTCTAGGCTGGGGAAGGTCAGTCTAACCATGACTTAAACCCTAGAGGCTATAAAAGAAAAAAACCTGATAAATCTGATTACATGGAAATAAATTTTTTTCTGCATGGGAAAAAGAAGTCATAAACAAAGAGAAAACACAACGGCAAGCCAGGGGAACGATCTAGAACATAAATCACAGACAAAAGGCCAGTTTCCTTAATACATAAGGAATGCCTATGAATCAATTTTTAAAAGGTCCAATAAAGCCCAATGGACAGTCAGCTAACAAAATCAAAATAGTTCATAAGCACATTAAAAGATACTTCACTTATAACAATCAGAGAAATGCAGATTAAACATATCAGAATGGCAACCATCAAAATGTTTTGATATACACGCAATGGTGAGGCTAGGCGGAAAGAAACAGATACGTCCACTAGCAAGGACAATCCAGCACATATCCAAATTTTGAATAGACTTGCTCTTGGATTCGATATTCCAATTCCAGGATTTTATCCTGCAGGTGAACTCCTAAGTGTGCAAACTGACGTCAGAAGGAAGCCAATTTTTGTAGCACAGTTTGTACTAGCAAAACTTTGAGAAGAACCTAAATACCCAACCAAAGGGCACTGATAAATAAATGATGCTATATCCCTATGACGTCCTATTATTTAGACATAAAGAAAAGAGGAAGCTCTTAAGGTATTGATATGGAACAAGCTGCAAGGCGTATTGTTAGCAAACAAAGCAAATTAAACATGGAAAGCAGAATGTGTCATCACAAATGGAAAACAACGTCCACGCAGACACAGAGGTATTTGCGTTCTCCCCTGGGAAGGGACGCAGGGGACTGTCGCTTCCGGGGATAAGGTTGGAAGCAGACTTGCCTGTGCTGGGTTGTTCACCTTCGCACCTCTGCATTTTATAATAGTGCTTATATCACCTATTCAAAAACAGATGAGCACGTACACTCGTGTTTATGCGTGTGCACACATGCATGCGTAGCACTCTGAAACCAAAATTAAGAGCTGAACAGTGGTCAAAAAGACTTCTGGCCCTCGAGGCTGTGTGACCTCAGGCAAGTTGTTGCTTCACTTTCAAAATCGGTGTTTGCTCATTCATAAAATTGGGATGATTGCCCTCCCTTCCGCCCAGGGGTGAGAGGAGTAAATGAATGGATCCATGCCAAGTCCTCAAGTGTTGGTCAAGGAAGGTGTCTCTGAAAAGTGCCATCTGAGGTCACATCAGAAAGAAGAAGGTAAAGGAGGATGTGCCGCTCAGAAGGAGTAGCCTGTGCCAAGGGCAGGGGTGGGCAAGGCTCTGGTGCGCCCCAGGGCACAGATGGTGGTGTGGCTTTGAGGATGGGGTACATGGAGAGACACGGCCACAGAACTGCGTGTGGAGCAGTCACAACACCTTCCCTGAGGTGGGTAGGCGCATAATGGAGTCTTTTAGGCAGGGGAGCTGCACAACTGGTGTTGTGGTTTGGAAGTGGGTGTCCCCCAAAACTCATGTGTGAGACAAGGTAAGAAGGCTCGGAAGTGAAGCAGTTGGGTTATGGGAGCCTTAACCCACCAGTGAATGAATCCCCTGATGGGGGTCAAATGGGTGGAAATGGAAGGCAGGTGGGGTGGGCTGCAGGAGGTGGGTCACCGGGGGCGTGTCTTGTATGCATTTCGAATCTGGGGAGCGGAGTCTCTGCTTCCCGAGCCACGTTCCTCCACCACACTCTTCCGCCATGGTGTTCTGCCTCACCTCGAACCCAAGGAAAGGAGCCTGCAGTCCAAGGTGCGGGACCTCTGGAACTGTGAGCCCCAAAATTTCCTCTAAAATTGTTCTTATCAGGTCTTTTAGTCACAACAGTGAAAAAGATGACTGAAACAGCTAGACAGGCTGTTCTAGAAAGATTTCTCTGGCCACTGGCCACAGCCTGCAGGACTCTCTGGGTGAGAGAGGCCACTTGGAGGTGCAGTTGCAGCAACTCAGGGAAGAAGTGCTGAGGCTGAACTAACGGAGCAGCACTGAGCAAGGACAAGGAAGGAGATCACATCCACCAGTCTGGTGACCCAGATGGAGCTGGAGGTGGGACAGTGCTGAATCCAGGATAATTCCGAATTCTGATTTGGCCAGTCTGGAGAACTGTGACCCAGCTCACAAGGAGTCCAGAAAAAGGACGTGGCTGGAGGGTAGGTGAGATGACTCCAAGAGGCCCACAAGCTGAGGTTCGAATGTCTCTAGAGGATCAGTTAGACACGGGTGTCTAAATTTCGGGTGAAGGACCAGGGCAGGAAATGCAGCTTTGGGGGGAATCAGACTTATCTTTAATACTTAAAAGATGTGGTTCAGCAAAAAGAATTTGGAGAGGTATGTGTTACTAGTGAAGAGGGGAGCTCTATCCTGTCTTCCTTCTTCCCTCCCCCACAACTTTCTTGCTTCCTAAAAAAATAAAATTAAATTTAAAAAAGATGCCAGTCCTCACTTGAGGCTGCCTGACATGCTGCGTGAAGTGACCCGCTCTGACCAGACCCAGCTGATCAGCGCCAATGCCTTTAATTTTTCATATGCAGCGGAAGCCTCTAGAAAGTGGTCCCAGTTGTGTGAGTGCGACTGCACACTACCCGAGCATCCTGAAGACCTTATTTTTCCAACAGGGGCGCAGTTTCCAGCCTACCAGTTACAGAGAGGGGGCACCAGGGCTGGAGCCCTGCACCGTCCAGCTGTTTCTTAGAAGGAGTGCTCTGTGGCTTTGTCTCTGCTGAGAGGTCTTCAGCAAAACCAACCCCCACTTAAAGCTGAGCAACCAAAGGGTTTTACTGAGACCTTAGGATTCACATTTTTTTCTTTCAGGGGGAAAACAAAAGCATGTTTATGCAAGATTCTGGAACAGTTTGGCCAATGGAGACCTGGAGCAGGGACTGAGGTGGGCCAGCCTCCCCTCGCTCACTGCAGTGACCCTGGCCTTCTCTCAGCTGTACTTTCCTCACCTATAAAGTTGGGATTAACTACCGAACCATCTCCAAATCTCCTTCTGGCTTTAAAATTTTGCGAGTCTAGTTCCGGGAAGGAATGCTTACTGGTTTTGTGACATTGTGGAATATTACCATCCAAAACTACCATCAGACATTCAAGGCAACTTTGTTTTGGAATGTGGTGGATTTCTTAACTGAGTGACAAAAATGTCATCATTGTATTAATCACAAGGCGGCTGAACTGGCAAGTATATGCATCCCAAAGGGAAATTCCTGCTATCATCACGAAGCAGATGCTCCCTTTTCAAATTCTGTATTTGCCAAAGGAGCCATCTCTTTGCATGGCCTGCAGAAATTACAGGTGTGGACTCACAGGGGAGAGAAAGCTCAGCTGAGCCATGGAGTTGTCACCGGTTTTTAGCTGTGTAAATAATAGGCTTGTATTTTAAGAATACAAGACAGGACACTCCTTCTACCAAGAAACCAACAGTGTGCTTCCCACGTGTGAAGGTTCAGGTGACGTGAGAGCAAGCGAGGGACATGAACGAGGAGACTGGCACCCCTAACAGACCCTCGGACTCCTCCTTCTGCTAGGGCCCATGGGATCACCCAGATGAATCCATTATTATGGCAAAGCTATAGTCTCTAAAAATAACCACAAGGGGTCTGGCACAGTGGCCCACAGGTGTAGTCCCAGACAGTCAGAAGGCTGGGTCAGGAAGGAGGCTGGAGCAGGAGGATCACAAGTTCTAGACCAATCTGAGCAACTTAGCAAGATCATGTCTCAAAATTTAAAAAAATAAATGAATAAGGGATGGGGTGTAGCTCAGTGGTAAAGTGCCCCTGGGTTCAATCCTCAATACTGGGGGTGAGGAAAGTCACAAGGAAAACCAGGCATAGCAGCCCACATGTATAATCCCAGCTACTCAGGAGGCTAAAGCAAGAGGACGGCAAATTGGAGACCAGCCTCAACAACTTAATGAGACCTTCTCTTGTATAAATAAATAAATAAATAATAAATAAATAAATAAAATGAGGGGAGTTTAAATCAGTGGTAAAGTGCCTCTGGGTTCAATATCCAGTACCACTAAATAAACATATAATAAAAATAAAAAATAACCTCAAGAATTTTCACCTAAAGCTCAACACAAAGAAAAAATATCAAGAAGAAGGTGGTCATTTTTATTTATCTAAAAGATCACTTTTTCTGTCATATTAGTCAAATTGTGATTTCTCTAGAATCTGTATGCTTTTCGTAAATGGCAACATTTGCCAGAGGCCCATGAACTTCTAATCGTGTATCTCAGAAGATATCATGTAATGTACCCTTCCAAATCAAAACTTGATTTTAAATTTTAAATGCATTATTTTGAAAAATAATTCAGTTGTAATTAGATTTCAGCAATGTTTTTGGTAATCATGTGAAGAATATTAGGTATCTTCCAACATTTGTAGTGTATCTACTGTTAGTTCATAGCAATATAGAAATCAGTTATCTAATTTACTGGAAACCAGATATAATTTACGTGTGCTTTGAAGGATTGGAGGGAAAAATGCACAAATAGGCTTCCATCTTTGAAACACACACACATCCAATTGTAAGAATGCCACCCTTTTTTACTTCATACAGTTCATTCTATTCAACTCGCTCAAAATAAGACAAAGGACAAATTAAACTATAAGTCGGAATAGCTATTTCACCTATCATTTTCACAAATAAAAAAGAGGCTGATCAGTATTCACACTGCCAGTAGAACTGTACAATGTTAACTTCTATTGATGGCAATTTGACAGAATCAATCAAAATGACAAACATACTCGCTTTTAGCTGCAGCAGTTCCATTTCCAGGATCTTTTTCCAAGACATACACAAAATAATGTAATACAAAGCTTTCACTGCATCATTCTTTGTCCTGGCAAAAACTGGGAACTTACTGATGACTAAATGTCTATCAGGAAGGGACTGGTTAAGCCCCTGAACAGGCATCAACGTGGCCATACCAAAAAAGGAGGATGCTCTTAAACTGTTGATATGTACTGAATCCCAAAATGTATTTAAAGGACATATACAAAACAACATGAATGCCAGCCACACTGCCTAAAAGGGAAAAATATATAAACATCCATACACGCATGTAGGCACATACCCATGCATGTACATGTATGTATACATAAGTACTAATATACACATACGAGACCCCAACAATGTCGATTCCAGGAAAGGAAACCAGGTGTATGAGGACAATAGTGGGAAAAGAATCCACTATATGCCTTTAAGGACTTTTTGAATTTTGAACCCTGCAAAACATGTTAGCTATTCAAAAATACATTAACCATGAATGTGGGGCTGGAGTGGTGGCTCTGCGGCTACTGCACTTGCCTGGCATGCGCAAGGACGTGGGTTCAAACCCCAGCACCACATATACAACAAAGTGTAGGAGCAACGAAAGCCACATGAAAATCTAAATAAAATTGATTCTCTCTTTCTCTTTCTCTCTTTCACTGTCCCTCCCTCTCTCTCTTTGAAAAAAATACATTAATATAAATTGACAAATGTGGCTAATAAACTGTTCACTGAAGAGCAGTAAATTCGTACGGTGCATTACCCTTTAATAAGAATTTAAAAGACCATATCTTTTAAACCCCAAAACATGTAGGCCAAGATTTCTTTTTAAGCCATATGATTTTAAGGCTATAAAGAATAAAAGTGAGCCATTCTTCTTCTTTCCCAGTCTCTTCGAGTTTTTATAAAATAATAAATTAAATATAACTGTTTGGAGGAAAACCAATTAAAGGAACATAAATCATCATTAACCTCTTCCCCAGATGAATGACAAAGAGACACATGTCTAATTAACACCGAGTCACATTGTGTAAAGAGCAGTTAGGAATGGAAACGAACAGATGGCAAAGCAGAAAACTTGATCTGACACCGAAAACTTCAAGCAGCTGAAAGAAATTGTACCTGCCTGGAAATGGCTATAGGAGGGAGGACGGACTTGCCCATGTGACTCCCTCTAGTTTTTCAGTGCACTGGGTTTTGGGATTTTCTGTGTTCAGTCCACACAAGGCACGGCCATCCCAAAGCCATCCCACTTGCTATGCACGCAGACACACCCTCATGCCAACCAACCAACTTCCTTTGAACAACAGGAAGATTTCCTATCCCCAGGCAATGAATAGCTCAGTTATTTCAAACCAATCTAAAATTTCAGTTCAACAAAAGGTTTTGGACATCATCTTGGAGTCTGATGTAGGCAAAGCTGACCTGCAAGCTTATGCTTTAACAACCATGCCTTTTCTTTCCTTGGAAACAGAGATGTTGAACAGGAGTCAGAGAAAGGGATAAAGATCCCAGAGTTGATGAAACCTTCTTAAGATCCACAGCGCAGGTACTGAGAGGGTTGGTCCTGCTTCCAGCTCCTCCATGCTCAAGGGTAAACTGAAGGAAGCAGTGGGCAGCTCGGGGCCGCTCCCTCTGCCTTCCACTCCCAGGCATCCTCTGGGGAAACAAGGATGCCACGAGCAGCGGCAGTTCCACCAGCAACTGACCCCACATGCGAGCGACGTCAGGTCAGCACGGCTGGTAGATGCTGCTTCTCCCTGTCCCGGCTGACCTGGGCTGGGCAGGCGGCACATTTCAGACAGGAAGCCCTCCCAAGAGTCATGATGCAACCCGGAAAAAAAATCTGTTCAAGATCCAAAACCAGGATCTGGTTTCTGCCAATTCCTATCAAGGGCTAAGACACCAGCCATTCGAGAAGGTATGTTGAATTTACACACATTAAACGTCAGCAGGCGCTTCGTGTTCTCCTGTCTCTTGCTTTATGTACAGAAAGCAGGTTACACATGCATTCTGTGCTGAGCAACAGTTGGATCAAAAATAAAAACTTAGGGTAAACATCAGATACACTTTTTGCTTTCCATGTAGAAAGCAGCAAAGAATAGGCTTTTGTTTGTTTGATTTTTGAACTCAGAATGAGTAACTACTCAGAGAGAAAAAAGGCAGAAGAGGGCTGATGAGATGATCTTTAGTTGCTTCAACATTTAAGAAATATAAATGATTAGTAGAATCAGAATGACCAGACTCGAACTGGCACTTTAATTCATACACTGTGTGTACGTATGTTTCATGTATGGTCACTCACACAGCAGATTTATGTATATATTTTAAACAAAGCTGGCCGTTTCCACTAAATTATTCAAGGTATTGGGATTCAAACCTAATTCCGTTCTCTATCCAAGACAGCAGACTCCTCTGGATGGAGGATATTTTTAAATATAAAAACTAATTATCCTATCTCACTGCCTATAAATTCAATTTCTATTTCTGAGGCTGCTTCTGTTGTACATCTCTTGGTAGTCTCTTTGCATCGTGGCTTGTTTATAATCTAGTCTAAAAGCACAGGAAAAACTGGAATCAAATAAGAATAAGCTTTCTAACCTTTTAGGAACGGTTTGGTAGCACAGAAACATTTCCATAATGATATATGCTATACATAAAAATCAAGTCTATTGATACTAAAGGATAGTTCTTAAGCTGCAAATTTTATAGGGAAAAAATGTAGGAAGTAAAATGTGCACATATGAAGAATGAGCTAATGCCAGAGTCTGAAAGCTTTCCCTTGGTTAGATTTTCCAGCAAAACCAATCAACCAACGCACATGAAATTGCATCATGAAAACATTTTCAAATCAAAGCCTAGACCCTGCCTCGTGTCAGCTTACTAAGAACTTCAAGGCTGTACTGGATTGAGTCTGAGGGCAGAGGTACGAAATGCACAATAACTGTTCCTCCCTTCTACACTCTGCTGACTCCTTTAAAAGAGAGTTCTTCACAAATGTTTCAAGGAAAGCGAATTAGCAACTACAATTTATGCTTACCAGCTGGGATGGTGAAGGTCAAAGGCAAACTGAAATAAGCTGACCATGATAAATATTTGTAAACTATACATCTGAAAAGGGGCTAATATCCAAAATATATCAGGAACCCAAACGATAGCAAAACAAAAAACAACCCAATTAAAAAATAGGCAAAGGATCTGAACAGACGGTTTACAAAAGAGAGATGAATGGCCAACAGATACATGGAAAAATGTTCAAATCTCTAGTCATCAGGGAAATGCAAATTAAACCATAATGATATATCGCTTTGCTTCATAGCTATTATTGAAAAATATGATAATAAGTATTAGAGAGGATGTAGTATACATTGTTGGTGGAAATAGAAACTAGTGCCATCGTTCTGAAAAATAACATGAGGTTCCTCAAAAATGTAAAACGGAATTACCATACGATCCAGCAATCCTACTTTTGGAAATTTAGCTCAAGGAACTGCAATCCATATGTTGGAGAGATATCTGGGCTCCCATGTTCAATTCAGCCTCATTCACAATAGCAGAGATATGGAAGCAGACTAAATGTACAGGGGTGAATGGAAAAAGAAAATGTGATATACATTCACAATGGAATACTTTAGACTACACAAGTTGTGAAAAATAGGGAAATTTTGTTATTCATTGTCACTTGTCAACATGGATGGAACAAGAGGGCATTATGCCAAGTTAAATAAGCCAGACACAGAAAGACAAACACATTACATAATTTCACATATATGTAGAATCTAAAAGAGCTGACCTTGTAGAACCAGAGACTAGAAAGGTGGTTACCAGAGGCAGGGGTGGGGTGAGGGGGATGGACAGGCAGCAGGAAGATCTGATCAAAGGGTACTAAATCTCTCTCAGGCTAGAGGAATAAGCTCAGTGACCTATTTTACTGTGTGGAGACTACAGTTAAAATAATGCATATTCCAAAATCACAGAAAAGACAGAATTTTAGCATTCTCACTACAAAAACAAAAGTTGATGAAGTGATGGATCTTTTCATTAGCTTGAGCTGATCTTTCTATAATGTATACAGTGATCAAAACATCATATTGCACCCCATAAATATGCACAATTATTGTCACCATAAAAAATAAATTAAAATATAAAAATGTAAAAATTAAAACAGCCTATCCGTAAAAACAGAAACCCACAATGCCTTGACTTTCTTTGTGTCAGTTATATGAGCCCTCATCAGAGATCTACTCTTCCACTGCTGTGCCACTGTGGCAGTCTAACTCCTTAGACCTTATTTTACTTATTTATGAAAGGAGGGGCCAGTGAACAAGGTAACTGAAGTTCCTTCCAGTTCTAATTGTCCATGCACGGTTCAGGGTCAAAGGCTGGGACCCCGCCCCCTGAGCCTAAGCCCGCCCCTGACTCTGACCCTGCCTCCAAGCCCTGGGCCTGACTCATCTCTTCTAAGACTGCACTGTGATCTGCACCACACACGTGATGGTCGCAAATGAGGACGTGAGAACTTTTTCATCAAGATGCTTCCTGTCTCTTTGTATTGTAAGCATCTCTGGGCAAATGAATAGTAAAGATGGGAATGAAATGATGAACTGAGGCTACTGAAGTCAGATTCCTCAAAAAGGAAGAGTTTCCTGCTTTAGGAAATTCAGACTTCCTTTTCAACAAGGAATCTAGGAAGCCATTTTTACATTCAGCTTCCTCAATCCTCATTCTTGAGGGTTTGATGCTTATTTCTCAATGCCCTGGAGATTAAGCAGGAGGGGAAGATATTTTTCCTGTCTACCCTCTGATTTGCATCACTCCAACACACTTATAGTTTCATAAGCTGATTTCTGAGACTTCCTGGTAAACACTTTTTAAGCCTAGCTACCAAGGGAGTTGGCCTTTAAGTGACACTTTCCCCACACTGGATATGCACAAAGGTCTGTGTTTGAACTTGTCCCTCCCTTCTTTCTGAAGCAAAGAGAACTGCAGGGACACGAAGTTTTCTTTCTTTCTTCCTTTCTCCTTCCATCATTCCTTCCTTCATCACAGTACTGGGCTTGGACCCACAGATGCGCTGCTACTCAGCTCCGTTCCCAGCCCTTTTTTACATTTTTATTTTTATTTTGAGGCACAGACTCACTAAACTGCCCAGGATGTCCTGGAATTTGCAATCCTCCTGCCTTGACCTCTCTAGTAGCTAGGATTACAGGTGTACTCACTGGGCCAGACTCCAACTGTCCCTTATGAGCCAAAGATACTGAAGATGGAGATTGAAGTGTTTTCTGCCTCCACCTTCACCTTCCCCCGAAGGAAGAAACTTTCAGGCACTTGGCTGAGTCTAGGTATTTGTAATTCATAAGTAGAATTTTTTTTTTTAAAGAGGGACAGTGAGAGAGAGAAAGAGAGAATCAACTTTGTTTAGTTTTTCATGTGGCCTTCGTTGCTCCAACACTTCATTGTGTACGTGGTGCTGGCTGTGAACTCGCATCCCTGCACATGCCAGGCAAGTGCCATACCCTCTGAGCCACCGCTCCAGTCTCCGTAAGTAGAATTTTTTCAACAGAAATTTCTAAGTCCAACTGTACCCATGTTGTACAGAATAGCACTGCTGTTATTAGATTTAACACACCTTCATATTATTAGATTCCACCTTCATAATTTTGGGTGACGCCCCCAAGGAAGTACTTATTAGCCACTATAGTATATATATATTTTCTATTTTGCTCTTGCATCCTTTTAAATAGAGTAACCGGGAAATAACTTTTGATTACCAAAATTTGTGTGACCTGAAGAGCATTGAGTTACTGAGGCCATGTTAAATAAGATTACATTAAATTCAAACACACATGGCATAACATTGTACCCAGCATGGCAAATTACAGTGGCATTACCCTAACTGTTCTTCTCAGCACCCCTAACCCACCCGTGACCTGGCATACAGAACCTGGGGCGTGTCCTTCCATTGTGGTGCTAAGCACTTGACACCTATGACCCTTTTCTTTCTTTTTTTTTTTTTTTTTTTTTTGGTGGTACCAAGGATTGAACCCAGGGGAGCTCAACCTCTGAGCCACATTCCGAGTCCTTTTATTTTTTATTTTAAGACAGGCTCTAGTTGCTGAGTCTGGCTTTGAACTCGAGGTCCTCCTGTCTCAGCCTCCCGAGTCCCTGGGATTCCAGGTGTGAGTCACTGTGTCCCGGCCCCAGATCCTTTTTCTTAAGCACATTATAAGAACATCCCTGAGTTTCACAATTGAATGTGCTTCTTTGTCAAGAAACACAGGCGTTGCTAAAGTAGTTTCATATGTAAACTGCCTAGCTTCAGAGTGGCGTCATACTACTACGTGAGGTGTAGTTGTCTTTTTTATTGTTTGCAGTTTCCAGCGTAGGATCTATCCAATTATCTATCAATTGTCTGGAATGCCAGGCATGGGGGATTCCAGTTACAGGAAGTGCTTCTGCCATCCCAGGGCCTGCAGGCACAAAGCAAAGCCTGGAGCTTCGAGACAGGGTGCTGGCTGGCCATTGAAGGGTAACTTACTTTCCCAGAGGAGGCTGCCTGGCAAAATGACCCAAGTGTGAAGCTTAACTACAAAACTGCTTCTAACCACTCTGCATGAATCTGTTATTTATTACAGGAAAGGGAGTAAAAGCTGGGAGTGGGAAGTGGGGAGGAAACCCGCCAGAGGTGGCGGTCATCATCTGCTCTTGTCAAGGCCGGGGCCACAGTCAAACGAAAGCATAGAGATGCCCCACCATCAGGAGGCCCTTTTATGGGTGATTTAGTTAACTCTGGGGCAGACAGACAGATTTCAGAATGAGCCTAAGTTTGAGACAGACAGAGAAGTCTGAGGCCAGCCTGGCACCTCTGCAGCTCACACAAAGGAGGCCTGGTCCTCTTGAGGGACCCACAGACCTCAGTCTCTGCTTGATTCCATTTATCAGACAGCAGATCCCTTTAAGACCCAAGTCAGATCATGCTCCTTCTCTGCTGCAAACTGTCTTCTGGCTCCTAGCACCCGCAAAACAAAATCCTAAATCCTTGCAAGAGTCCCCAGCCCTTGCTGGGGTTTTCTGGGGGACAGTTCACCCCAAGGACACTGTGCACATCTGCGTAGCTGCTTTGGTGGTCACATGACAGTTGGGGATACTAGTGGCATATAGATGGTGGAGGACCATGCAGTTTGGACAACCTGAAATACACGACATGGTCTAGCACAATCCAGAAATGTTCTACGTCCCCGTGACTTTCCAGCATCCACTGAATATGATTTTAGTGACAGACTGAGTGCCAAGTTACGTGTCAACACAAGGGTTTTTCTTCTCAATTTTCATCAACACTGAATTTCTAGGAATGCAACACAGAATGATGCACTTTGTTTTGTTTAGAACTTCACTAAGTAATCATCATTTCAGAAATATCACATCACTAGATGGAACAGCCATTATGTCATCTGAGTCACCAATGTAACACATCTGCAGCCCTCAATATTTATAGCTGCCACGTTTGCAGTGATCCTACATGCGGGTCCAAAACACATGACCACATGGCTACGTTCTCCAGTATGGGCACGCTGACAGACACATGTTGAAATGTTCATTAATTTATTATACGTTTCTCCTCTTTGGTACTTCCTTTATATTACAGTTAAGAAATTACATCGACAGTACATAATTATGCAAGCAGGAAGTTATAGTTTCTATAAATTTTTGCAGAAGAACAAAAGGAATGTTACTAAATATCTATTATAAAAAGTAAGGTTTGGGGCTGGAACGGTGGCTCAGTGGTTATGGTGCTTGCCTGGCGAGCGTGAGTATGCGAATTCAAACCCCAGCACAAGTACACAATGAAGTCTCGGAGCAACGAAAGCCACGTGAAAAACTAAATAAAACTGATTCTCTCTTTCTCTCTCTCTTTCACTGTCCCTCTCTCTTAAAAAAAAAAAAAAAAAAAGTAAGGTTTGGGTGTGGCCAGGGCTGGCTCCCTCTATCTCCTTTCCTATCTCCGTCCTCACTCGGTGACACCTCTGCCCATGTCCAGCTCCTGCTCCAGCGTCTCTACTTGCCGTCTGTATAGGAAGTGGACTTTTCAGAAACTCACATCTACAGAATGTATCATCATCCAACATTAACTTTTCTGTTTATTTGTTGACTCTCTACGATTAGAACCATGTTCCATGAGGCCAGGGATTTGCTCCTCTCCCCAGCCCGCCAGCATCAGGGACAGGGTCTGACCAGCACTTGTGAACACTTAGTGAATAAGGGTAGAAATAAACCATCTGGGCTGGTCCTAACAAAGAGCCCAAGTTCCCTGGGAACTGGCAAATTCCATCTCCACCCTGGGGGTGCGATGACAAAAATGGGTTCTTCCCTCCACTGACGGTGTTGTCTCATGCCCCAACCTCTGTCAGGTAACAGGAGAAGTAAAATGAGAGCCCAGCCCAGGGCAGAGCGGGAGGTAAAAGTTTTTCTTTTTTTTTGAATAGAACTTTTTTTTTTTTTTTTGGTTCAGCATAGTGTCACATATTGGAGGGAATCGTTACATATTCATGCATACCTTATATTATATTGACATAAGTTAAGGCCAATCCTAATCCAGGATCTCCCTGCTTCTTCCATTCCCCAATCTCATGTCTCCTCTTTAATAGGGGGTAAATTTTTTTAATAACTATATTGTGAGGAACAGCTCTATTTGTGATGCACTCTTAACAGAGGTACTGCCGCTAGACTGGGGGACCCCTGCTCCTCCTCTCTGCTCACTGTTCAGAACTACACTGAGAGAAGCAGAGGTTTGATTCTGGGAGGCACCAATCCCTCCCACAGCAACCAACTTCTATAATTCCATACCTCATCGATCAAACCCAGAGAATGTTGAGATCACTAAATACTAGCCACTGATGGCAAAAGTTTGTCTTTCCTTTTTATTTTCTTGGTTTTTGTTTTCGGTCTTGGCCCTAATCCCACCTGCTACCTTGAAATGATGTGTTTAGAAATCCTCAGGTAGAAACGCTATTTGAATTGAAATCCCTATGGGTATGCCTGTGGATCTGGATAAGCTCACTCTGAAAGGCCACCTACAGCCAGACACATTCGAGGAAAAGGAAACGAGGTGAACAACTTTCTCTACTGGACGTTAACAGAGACAATCTCCTTTGGTCAGACTTGGATCAATGCCTTCTGAGTCCTCTTTCTGACTAGTCCCTGACCTTTGGTTTCCTTCTCCATCCCTGTGGAATCCAGTTTGAGCAAGAATCCTACTAAGTCATTTTAGCAACATCCCCCACCCTCAGTATCTGTCCTCATGCCTTCAGCAAGAATTCTGGTTAGTCGGTGGAACAAGAACCCTGATGTTCCTCTTAGTAATTTTCCATCCACTGATCCCTCCTGCTCCTTGGCTACATAGCCTATCGGAGTCAGGACGGAGCCCAGTCTCTCTCTCTCCTATTTCAAGAATTTCCATTGCAGCCGTACCTATACTCGTTGCAATCAACGCATCCCTTTAATTGAAATCTTCCTCACCATCTTTAGCTAGGGCCATGAATAATGTTTTTTTTTTATTTAGCAATATCAAGACTTACTATAAAGCTGTAAGACAGTGTGGCACGGGGACAAATACAGGCAAATGGACTACTGGAATAGAACAGTGAGATAAGACCATGAACACACTCACGCACACAGTTTTTGAAATACACTTCAGAGCATGAGGGGAAAAAAAAAGATATTTCCCCCTAAGAAATGTGGCTGAGTCGACTGGATATCTGTGTGCAAGAAAGGAACACTTGGTCCCTCCCCCAGCTGAAAGCATTCTCATAACTCAACTCCAGATGCTTATATAGATATAAACATGAAAGGCAAATGATATAACTTTTAGAAGTTAACATAAGAGAAAATCTTCATGACCTTGGGGTAGGAAACATTTCCAAACAAGATACAACAAGCACTAACCAAAAGAGTGATAAATCAGACTGCATTAAAATTAGGAAATCGTTTTCCATCAAAAGATTCTCTTCAGAGAGTAAAAAGACAAGTGACAGAAGGGGAAAAGATATTTGCAACACATATAACTAATGAAGAGTTCACAGCCAGAAGCTGTAAAGAACTCCTAGAAATCCATAAAGAAAACAAAAACACAGTTCAAAAATGGGCAAGGGACACGAACAGGCATGTCATAAAAGAGAATAAGCAATAAACGTAGGAAAAGATTATTAGTATCAGCAACCAGTAATCAGGGAAATGCAAATTAAACCCACAGTGATATTACTAAGAAAACACCAGAACGGCTAAAATTAAAGGGACTGACAATTCTAAATCTGGAGAATATGCAAAACAACGGAACTCTCATACGCTGCTGGTGAGAGTGTAAACTGATACCATACACATGATGTGGCATAACATCTACAACAATTTCACTACTTGCCATGTACCCAACAGAAATGTAAGCATTAGGCACCAAAGAACAGGTACAACAATGTCGCCACCAGCATTATATAAGATAACTAAAAACAAGATGATGGATAAATTCAGTGGTAGTTTCACAATAGAATCAACAAAGAAAATGAACAAAATCGACTTTAATGAATCTCAGAAGCTTAACTGTGAACAAAAGAAACCAAACAAATATACATAATCTCTTGTATAAAAAGTTAAATCATAAAAATAAATAGGGATACATGCTTGGGGGCAACAGTATAAAGAAAGGCAAAGAACTGACTAATAAAAGTTACTTAACTCTTCCCTTTGGCAAGAAGCAGGGGACCGTCAAGGGACATGCAGATGGTTTTTGGAGAGCAGGCAAGGCTGTTTCTTCTACTGAGATGAAGGTTTACAGAGTACTTAATCTGGTGGGCTGAATATTTATTATTTATCATTTTATGGTATATTTATTATATTGAAATTTTTTTATTTTAGTAAAAGAAAATTGTAAACCGAAAAGATAGAATATCTATACTGTGCTGCATTTTGAGATCACAGGCTTAAGAGTAAGACACACCTGGGGAACAACCGTGGCTCAAGATTGTATGACCTTGAATAAGTTTATTTAAACTCTCAAAATCTCGGTTTCCATATCTATTAAATGAGGTAAGAATAACTACCACCCAGATTAAAGAATGGATTAAGGCTCTGTATATAAAGCACTTAGCAGAACATCATGAATACTGCACGGCTCAAGAAGTGGGGGCAGTTATAGATCATTTTTCTGATAGGGGATTCATATCCAAAGTATACAAATAACTCCTACACCCACCAACAACAAAACAAACAACATGACTGAAAGATGAGCAAAGAACTTGAATAAATATTTCTCTAAAAAAGATTTAATAGGGGCTGGAGCAATGGCTCAGCAATTAAGAGTGCTTGCCTGGCATGTGCATGGACCTGGGTTCATACCCCAGCACCACGTATGCAGCTTAGTGTTGGGAAAACAAAAACCAGATGAAAAATAAATAAAATCCATTCTCGTTTTCTCTCTCCTCCCTCTTTAAAAAATAAATAAAGATTTAATAATAGTCAATAAGCACAGGAAAAGATGCCCAACAACATTTTTTCATTAGAGAAATGCAGATCAAAACCAAAATCAGGTACCTCTTTGCACTCATCAGGGTGGATATTACAAAAAAAAAAAAAAAAAGAAAGAAAAAAAAAGAAAAGGAAAATAACAAAGACTGGTGAGGAAGCACAGAAACAAACCCTTGTGCACTGCTGGTAGTGATGCAAAATGGCTCAGCTGTCGCGGAAAACAGTATGATGGTTCCTCAAAAAGTTAAAAATAGCATTACCATATGATCCAGAACTTCCACTGCTGGATGTATAATTAAAAGAATTGAAAGCAGGGACTCAAACAGATTTTGTACACCATTCAGAGCAACATGATTCACAATAACCAAAAGGCGGAAGTAACTCATGTGTCCATGGATGAATGTATGGACAAACAACATCTTATATACGCATACAATGGAACATTATTCAACCTTAAAACAGAAGGGAATTCTGGCTTGTGCCACAATGTGGATGAACTTTGAGGATGGGCTAAGTGAAACAAGCCAGTCAGTGTGATCCACTTGTATGAGGGACTTGAGCAGTGAAGTTCATGCAGACAGAAATCAGTGGTAGTTTCCATCAGGCAGTGGGGAGTTAGTGCTGTATTGTTCAACGTGATCTGAGTTTCTGTCCGGGAGATCTGCAGACAGGTGGTGGTGATGGTTGCACAACATTGTGGATGTACTTAACGCCTCTGGGCTATGCATATAAAACATAGAATTTTACCATCTTAACCATGTATGTATATATATATATATATATATATATATATATATATGTAATTTAAAAGTACTTTTCAAAATGGAACCAATTGTTATTGTAAGGCACCTCCACAAATCAGAGAAGTTAATTATACCACGTTCAGGATAGAGAGAAGACCAAGTGTCTACTGTAGTCTGAGAAATTTGGCTACTGGTAGTTATGATTACACTATTATTAGTACACTATCCAATAACTCATTTGCAACTTCCCTAAATTATTTCATCTTTCAACATACATATGGGCAGGAATTTCTTATGGTAAAGACTAAACTAAAATTAGTCCACAGCAGCAACGAAATATCATCAAATTAAAAAATCTGAGTGCATCCCAGAGCCCTTGTTAGCTCAAGTGAGCTTACTGCTGATTGGGTAAATTAAAGATTATAGTTGGGTAAAAGGGCATTAATATTACCTGACTCAATAACTCACTTCAATCAGGGCTGTTATCTCAAATTCTTGATACACATAATTAAGGAAGTTAAGCTACAGATCACCCTTTGATGATGCTTAAGTTACAAAGCTGATTAGCTTTGAACTGCAAATCCCACTCGTGAGTTCCAACAGGTAGTTATTGCGCTCATCTGCCAAAGGATCAGCATTTACCCTGGAAGTTTTTTAGAACTGCTTCCCAGTTTCAAAAACCCATATTTGTGTGCAATAGCTACAGTGGCCTTGAATATGGTCTGCTCAAACGCCCATGTGAGCCCATGGATTAAGCAATTAAGAAAACTGACTTTATGAATTTTGCTTTCTTCCCTCCTCAATGGAGGTCTGATTTGTTAAGTCTGCTGATGGAATACAAATCGTGTTTGCAAGGTTAGCTTCAACAAATATACGTGAATAATGTCACGAATGTTGTTAAAGCTTTTATTTGCTTGAAACACCAGAGTTAGCATGATGACCCTTCTATCATCTACCAGTGACTTCTGTGAAAAGGACCGACTCTTACTATAATCATCTAAAGTGAGATCATGAATGTCAAAGCATAGGCCCCACCTCACAGGAAATGCAGAATAAATGGCATGAGAAGAATATAATAACAGCACGAGAGGAACGTGCTCAGTCCGCCTAAGCTAAATTTATTATGTTGAGCTGAACAGATTTTAGAACTCCAGTGATTCCATTCCATTTTGTAAATTACTGAGCAGCACCAATTCAAAAATTCTTCTGAAACTCAATTCCCAGGCATTTGGCTTTTGTTCCTGGGATTTCCACTGCTTTAGAGAATCCAGCTTTAAAGGCCCCTTTCTGAGAAATCCTGTCGGTTCTGAGAAGTACTTTTATTGAATGCTCCATTTAACTTCATTTTGCAATTAATGAAACTTTCAAGACATATTTCCCCTCTCCTTTTTCTTTAAAAAAAAAAAAGTCTACTTATTTTTCCTTGCCTTTTGGGTAATTAGGAGCAGAAAACTACTCCCACTAGGAACTAAAAGCAATAAATATGGCAAAAAAGGTACCAAATGCCAAAACAAGTGTCATTTGCTGAGTCCTGAAGAGCCCATCTTTCAGAATTAAAGACATTCTGGGTCACCTCTGAGGGTCAATACTTATCAAATGTTCACTTTTTGATGTTATTATAATTCAACCAATAATAAAGTTTTTAGAGTTTTCAATCTTCCTTGACAAAACCATTTAACCTTTTCTCCAGTCTGGGAGATAGACTCTTTCCTGTCCATGAAACTCTTATCCGTCTGGTAATAAAATGAATTGCCAATTTAATTGTTTATTGTCTTAAGCTAAAAATGTTTGCATGGTTAGCTAAGTATAAATGTACTCTATCCATTCTTCTTAAGTTTTAAACAAATAACCACTTAACGTAATCAGACAGGAACGATCCTCTCCCCTTGCGACACAAATCCCAGCCCAGAATCATCACGCAGAAGAGATTTTTCTTAACTCCAAATCACTTTCTGCTGCGCAGTGAAAAACTGGTTAAATAGCTTTCCCAGCCACCCCCATGCATGACCCCAGAATTTTTAGCTCAACTATATTCCTCATAAGTCATAGGGCACCTTTGGTAATGGAAAAAACTGTAAGGTTTGGTTCAGAGGAAGCAAAAACCCATTCAAATATGAGAATAAACTATTCCCAGAGGATTCTCACACGTCCTAGTTTTAGGTAGCTCAAGAGCACTTTTAAAATAAACTTGCCGTTTGCTTTCTATTCCAGCGGAAAATCTGACCTTAGACATCACCGTGACAGCACAGAAGCCTCTCTGGGCAACCAGAACCCAACTTTTGTCACCCTGACTGTATACACTAACCCAAGGGACACCAATGTCCCACTGAGTGCTCTTATGAATGTGGTAACAGCAGCCCTGGCCTGGGAACTTTACAAATACTAACTCCTGGGTCTCCCTCCTCTTCTGGACATTCTGATTAAACTGGTCTGAGATGTGGCCTGGGCACTGGATTTCTAGCCATTGCCTCGTGGGGTCAAATGGAGACCTCTGAGGCTGAAGAATGAAGACAGGCACAATCAATCAGCCACCCTTTCCTGAGGTTCCTGGGGTCGCCAGGGTAGGTCCCATATCTCGACATTCCCAGAATCTGAGAGACTCCTCCTGAGGGTCCTGACAAGGTGCGCTTTGGCTGGGCGCTTTGAGTTCCTGCTTCACCACAAGGGAGGGGTCAGAATACAGATCCCCCTACAGCCTGGGCAGCAATAATTAAGTGTTCTCAATGCTCAACAAGGAACTTAAAATAAGTTCATTATTTTGAAATTTTAAATCAAAACAAACAAATAAAAGGGAGCTTCAAATCCATAGCTTAAGCACACAAAATTTCAGAGAAGAGAGCTCTAAGCTCCATCAGTAACGGGAACATCTTGTTTTAGAATGGCAGGAGGCCATCCGGAGTCCATTTCTGGTTGCAGTGAACTGGTGGGAACTGTTGGTTTTAACTCAAAACCATTCTCCCCACAGGCTCACACCCCTCTGGCTCTAGGTGATGGGAATCCTAGAAGGCCACAGGGCCTGGCTCCCACCACTCTAACTTCCCCTAGCGCTGAGGCCAAGAAAAAACGGCCAGGGCAGTCAGGCCTGGAAGGCTGGCTGCAGGAGTGGGAGCAGAGGTCTCCCAGACAGGACGGCCACCCAGGACTGCTCACCTGCGGCTGCGTGAGGAACAGAGAAAGGCGCATGTGAAGCAGTGGGAGGGAGGGGAGCTAGACCGAGGAGGACTCCGTTTAAATGGAAAAATAGAGATTACTGGGGGCACTTTGCACTCAGGCAGCAGGTTATGTGTGCTGAGCTCCCTGGCAGGTAATGGGGGCAGGGTGCAGCTGCTCCCTGCGGGAGGCCATTGCCCTAGAGATGGGACAGGTGGGAAGAGGAAGGGCAGGGGGGCCTGTCCTCTTTCTTCTCTCCCTGCTGACCCCTGGCCCTGCACACAGCCTGTGGCATTCTCCTCCTATCTCCCCAAGGGTGCACAGCCTTCATCCAGATGTATTTGGGGAAGGGGGCAGCTGCAGACTGCAGCCTCCCCAGATCTTGAGAAAGGGGAACATATGCAAAATAGAAGATGGGTAATTACTGGTAAGGTACTGGATGGGAGATACGTTCTAGAGGCTTGTGTGGGCCACAAACTGAACATATGTCAGCCACATGGCGAGGCTCTTACACAAGAACGGGAATCCTGAGTTTGGGTTTCACAAACAGGTCCATCTGCTCTCATCTCGGAGGGTGCACAGGGAGGGATGGTTGTGTGAAGGTGGTTCAAGTTTCCATGTGGGGCGTATGTGTTTGGAGGGGGGACTGCTCTGAATCTGGGCACAGGTGTGGAAGGTACTAGAAGTGCACCTCCCTAGAGTTGATTTAGCAAACGTGTCTTAGAGTTCCAGACTTCTGCTGGCAGCTTTAGTTTGATAACACAGAGTATTCGATGGTGACGCAGGAGGAGGGTGCCGCAGTGCCCAGCTCCCTGCCTCCAGGGAGGGCATTCTTCCTCTGCTTTTGGCACCAGCAACCTGCCAGCTTTCAATGGCCTGGTTTCTGGACCTATCTGGACAGTGTCCTACTCTTGTGCGCATGAAGGCATCACCTGGGGAGCTTTGACCATGTGACAGCTGTTTGGAAACAGACTGCCTGACGCATTCACAAGTGTAGGAAACCTGCAAGACTAAAACCTGCCCCACAGCCCACGGCCTGCTGCTTGTATATAAAAATGCAAGCACAACATAAACGAAGTGCCTTAATGTTCCCTTCACTATTCTCAAACTTGCTGTGAATATTCAGAAAATAATATCATTTCATCAAATATGAATTGAGTACCTTTACACCACTCACAATACAAAGCCTACTGCACTTTACATAAACACAAAGGAGAACACAGACAAAGGACAAGTTAATTTTGATTGAAGGGGAGTCAGGAGAGTTCAACAAAGAAGTAGAATGCAGCTGGAACATGAGATTGGGGCAGGGGTGGGGCAGCGTGGGGACCAGGAAGTAAGCAGGATGTTAGTGGGAGAGAAGTTGGAAGGTACACAGCCATCCCTGAAGGCCATTCCAGAAGGTCCCTGCATGCTAAGCTGGAGTTGGGATTTGGAGTAGTCTCAGGTGAAGGACAGAATGTCAGAGAGGATGAAGATGGAGTAGGATGGTGGGAAGGGGATTAACATTTCCACAGTTCCCAAACTCTGCCAGGCATAGTGCCAGCTTGCCACCTCAGAAGATGGTAGCCTAGCTATAGGGCTGGGCTTCCTGACTGCCTTTCCCAACGTGAAGACAACTCAGGTCTCTCCTGCAGGTTCCTGAGAGCACTGGGGAAGGATGACCACAGTCTACATCACCCCCTGCGACACCATCTGTAGATCTCTCTCCCTCTTTCTTCTTTCTGTCTCCTAGCCGCTTTCCGGATCTTTCTTTTCCTGCTCACCAGCTCCAGGACACCATTTCTTAACTCCGATTAACTTAGCTGCTTTTCTGGTCTACTCACCAGTCACCTCTATTATCGAGACAAAAGGTTTTCTTCCTCAGGAGCCTACCCCCTTAGAAGTATTATAATTCTCCATGCTCCTAATTTTATACTCTTCCTGGGTCTATACTAACGAGGAGAGTGAAGTTAAGAATGAATACATATTTCCCAAGGTCTCCAACACAGATGCTTTAGGATACTTTGGCATTGATGAAGAGGATAGATGGTCTGGGAACAGGTGTTCCAAGAAAGAGGGACCAATTTATGACATCTTGGAAAATGGAAAACTCTACAGATGGAGAAGAGACTAGCAGCTGGCAGGGGCTAAGTGTGGGCCAGGCTCCAAGCAGGAAGGAGCAGTAGGAAGGAATTCTTTAGGGGTGAGGGACCTGTCCTGATTATGGTGGTGGTGATCTCTTTGTAGCTCTACTAAAACTCACTGTACCCCCCCAAAATGGTAGCCTTTACTGTATGTAAACTTAAGATAACACTTATAAAAAGGTTAGGCATGAGAGGCTCAAAGCCATACCAGAAGAAAAGGTTAAAATAATAATCAGAGAGCTAGGGGAGAGAGATTTCAGAAGTGGGGTTCAGGTAGATGGGGGAGTTGGCTAAAGAACTCCAGACGTACAGATTCTCCTGGTCAGACAGGACCTCACAAACCACACAGGAAAGCTCTGTCTCACAGTGAGAAAACAGTTGGAACTGTTTTAAGTGTTTCGGACTTTGGGTGGATGGTGATATCATTAGCCAGACGAACAGACGTGGAAGAACAGGCCCAAGAAGGAAGTTGATGAGTTCACTTTTGGATATTTTGAATTTGGAACATTTATGTCACCAAGATTCCTTTTTTTAGTTTTCAGGAATTTGAAAACAAAATTGTTGGGTTTTGGCATTGAAAGCAATTATCTTTCCACAAATTTGGTTTCTCTGCAGCTAAAATAAAAAAAGAACTTGTGACTATGGATTCCTACATGAAGATGGCTCATTAGATTATTCTGAGTTGTTTTTGTTTTGTGACTGACAGTCATTCCAAATCACAGAGGGAACGATACTAATCAAATAAAGAGTTTAGATCCATTCTCCATTAACGCACTTGACCTTTGTTCTACCTTATTCTCCTATATCTGTATGGAAAAAGTTTTTTTCTTCCTTATCAAAAAATATTCAAACCAAACTTTGAAAAGCAGCTCTTTTTCATTCTTACTAATGCCAGAGTATAATCCACTGCTATTTTGTTTTTTGTTTTGTTTTTGTTTTGTACTATGTGGTGAACTAAATAAACAAGGGAAGATAGGCACTGCTGTTAGCAAAAGCTTCCTTCTTGCCTACAGGACTGAAATTTAGGAGACTGTCAATACTTCAGAGCAGTTTGGAAAATGACTTGATTTAGTAGTTGGGAGGGAAAAGGAGTAGCATTTTCAACACCCTCGGGGCCACTGGGATATGTAACCAATTCTATGTACCAGAACTTCAGAGCTGCAAACTACCAAGGAGGCATAATGCTCTTGGTAGTCAAGTTTAATCTCAGAATAACAAAATATCAATCTAATAGCATTTAAAAGAAGTGTTTACTGTTCTTTAAGAGTTGAGTGGACAAAAAATTAAGGATGGAACCACCTTATGACCAGCTATCCTACTCCTGGGTATTTTCCCAAAAGAGTTAGAATCAGCATATTACAGTGATGTGGCTTCAACAATGTTTATAGCAGCTCAATTTACTATAGCTAGACTACGGAACCAATCTAGATGCCCCTCACTGGACGAGCGGATATAAAAACTCTGGTACATGTATACAATGGAATACTACTCGGCCATTAGAGAGGACGATATTATGGCTTTTGAAATCAAATGGATGGAGATGGAAAGAATTATGCTAAGTGAAGTATCCCAATGTCAGACACTCAAGTGCCGAATGATTTCTGTCATCTGTGGAAGCTAGAATACATCGGGAAGCAGTATGTTAGATGGCTAAGCTAATAATAACTTCAAATTGTATAATTCTCAAAGCAACAGGGGGATGACTCTCTAGGATACGTAGAGGCATAGGATAGGGGACAGGGTGGGGGGAGAGCTTAGGAAGAATATCTAGGAGACCGGAGGGTGGGAATATGGGGGAATCATCTCAGAAGGAGCTCTCTGACCTCCACGAGATATCCATTTAACTCAGGGCTTCTTCTGGGGGAAACAGCAACATGGGGAATCCAAGCTGGGCATCCATGACATGGCATTAGCCCTGGATAACTAAGTATATATACATTTGTTCTTGAATGTTTGATAATGTTTCCCCCTCAATTGTAACTCCATATTCATCTAAAAAAAAAAAAGAGTTGAGGGGAGTGAATGAGAAATGGAGGGTATTAGGAAGACATGAGAATGTGCACTTTCAGGCAGGGCTCCTGTTTTGTGCATTGACAAATGCACAAATAGGTTCTCAATATATAATTGCTGAATTAATGAATGAAGCTAGGAGAGATGTGAACAAGTGAACTTCAAGGAAAAGATGGCAAAGCCACTACCCACCATCCCTCCCTTCCTTCAGCACTTAGTTTGAGACTGGCTTCTTTGCCTGGTGGTAAGATATACACATGCAGAAGACACATGGGACTCAACGCTGTTATACCTGAGAGAGGAAGAAAGAGAAGTATGGTAAACATTTTTGTATCAAAGCAAAAATTGCATATGACCAAGACTGGCAGGGTAGAACAGAAACAAAAAGATGTAAAGTGTTGAAGGTCGGTGGAGTTGCTCCCATACTTCATCCAGGAGGTGAGATCAGATCTGAGACTTACCGGAAGGAGAATTTCTGAAAATCTTTTTGGAAGCAAAGCATACTGGGATGTAAAGAACAGCAGGAAAAAGATCTTCAGAGCAGGGAGAACAGGATGGATTCAAGTACCAGGTGTCACACTGATGAGGAGCAGGGAACACGCGGGACCCACTTCACCTGGGGAGCTGGTGCAGTAGACTAAAGGAAATGAAAGCAAGCTACCTCACAGGAGAGGCGGAGCCCTTTAAAAAACCAAAGAGGGAAGAGTTTTAATCAAATCTGTGAAAAGCACAAGCTAAACTGAAATAAGGAGAAACTGGAGAAGGCTAATGAAGTCATGGTGGTAGCGAGACAGTGAGAAAGGAATAGGCACAGAGAACTGCCAAAGGGTACCCAAGGGCCACACGACTCCAAGCACAGGAAGCCAGGACGGAGCCGAGCTCTGCGCCTGAGGGATCAGGGTATTAACAGCAACATGGAGAGGAAACTGCTGAGTCCGAGAAAGCTTCCGGAGGGTCTACGATGAGCTTAGTCCTGAACTCGATATGTTGGCTACAAGTTTAACTTGAGCAGCCAATAAGAAAGCCAGATAAAAAGGCTCATCAGGAAATAGTACTTAAGCAGATTGGGAACTTATGGAAATAGCCATTAGCTACAGAGGATACTGAGGCTACGAGATGGAGAAGGTGACTAGCAAGAGAGTCAGGAAAAAAGGGGAGGGAATGAGTCCAATCACTGGTCACAGACCTCCTTAGACGGTCACTGCACACGAAAACGGAAGTGAAGACAAGTGGCTGCCCACGTTTTTTATAACAAAATTCCTAAAATTGGTTTTTAACCTGAGATAAAGAAAATACCTCAACACCTCATTCCTGATAAGGGCAACAGCAGTAATCCACTATGACAAAATGAGGGATAAACTCCACTGCAGGAATTTCACTTAAATGTCATTTCCCGAGGATTCATGCTCCGCTTGGCAGGAAAAAGAAACCAAGGGTTGCGGTAAGTACTGCTGTTGGGTAGAAGGCAATGGAAAAGAGTAACCTGTTCACTCAATCTGCAGTCCACAGATACAGAAACAAGAGAAGATACCAGCGCCCTGCAGGAGCACCGAGTAGGAGGACCAGTTCTCACTCCCACGCTCATCCCACCAGCTCTTTCCCAGGTCGTTATCAACACACTTCAAACGCCTCTGAGCTGAAGATAAAGCCCTTCCACACGTGCAAACTCCTCCACAGCAGAATGATCATCTCAGCACCAAACCTTCCCACCTTTGCATGGAACAAAGGCTCGACCTCTGCCCTCTGCACCCACACCTGTTTTCCACGAATAGACAGAACAGAGCCAGCCCCACTGGCTCTTTGAAGGTACACCATCCTTTTCCTGTGGCCTAATTTAGCTGCAGATTGAGAAGTGCAAAAGAGCAAAAATGGATAAGGTTTTCACAAGACACACTTAGCAAGAGGAAGCCGAATTTCTTCCAATGTCAAATTCTTGAGACAGGCATGCTTGATCTTCGGTCTTCCATTATTTGTTCAAAAAAATCCCTAAATTTTTCCCAAAGTGGTTTTGACTGGGCAAACTGAAGTTTGTAGTTACAAAGAAAAACACTACATTTTTCAAAAAGTTATCGCTTTTAGCAAAGATTCATAATGCAGTACATACGGGAACATTGCCTAGTTGGACATAGACCCTCACAGATGGCCTTTTGCTCTTCAAAGGACCATCATGAGCACCAGCCCACATCAAGGGTCAACTGGTCCACAGCCCTGCTCTTGGATCATTCAGAGAAAGTAAAACTCCCCTGGGAGTTTGCAATTTAAATGGGGAAGCACTAGTCCAATCTGTAGAAGCACATGCAAGAGCACTTTAAAAGGCCCAGAGGTGAAGCGAATTACCTTGTTAAGTTGGAATTGTTCTTGTCACCCTATCAAATAAAGCCCTGGAGTATGCATACATATTTTTTTTTCAATAAAATAGAAAATTTTTCTGAAATAATTTTTCAGATGCATTCATTCCTTTCTTGTGACAGACAGATGGAAGACATGACATCAAGCTACATCTCTTCTTCCTGTTCTTAGAATTCTAATCACAGAAACGAATGCCTAGAAGATGGTTTAGGGAAGTGAAGAATCCCTTGGGCAGGAAGTTCAACTACAGACCAAGTAGGCTAGAAACCACCCATGAGCTGTCCTGGGCTCACAGGAAGGCTTCAGAACAGGAAAAGGAACCAACAATGTGGACTGACCACAAGGTGGCAATGAAGCAAGTGCAGAGGAGACTAGTGAGGCACTTAGTAGGTGAGTTCCAGTGCTTCCGGTGGGCATGTCTATAGAGCCATAGAAACCTGTAAAACAGTTCACTGGCTTCCAGAAAAACACTGAAGGACTCATCTCAATCCCCCACCACCAATCACGCCCATCTTCAAACGCCCAGGGTTATTACTTTAGGTACCTGTCTGCCTGGGACCACCCTGTTCTACTCTGAGTATAATGACAAAATGGCACCTCTTTTTACTCCCCCAAGTATCTCAGCTTAAATGATAAATGTTATGATTGTCCTAGACATGAAAGAATGGTCTCTAACAAATGAAGGTGAATAGCAAAACAAACTACTTGAAAAAATCATTTTCACTAGTGTCTTGAACGAATGGTTCTTCAGCCGTGAGAGTCAATGCGAATGAATGGCTTAACAGTTCTTGATTCTGTGGGTGAACTAAGCATGGGGGATGCAGTGGTCAGGTACAGTTAGAAGAGATTTCTGCTGCAGAAAATTCACTCAATACAGCATCCTCATACACCCAGCATTAAGAGAGGAGTGGAGGGGCTCTCTGCTGGATGCAAACAGGTCCAAAGACAGAACTCTTCCTTCTGTTGCAGTTGACAAGCAATCTCAGCAGAGTCTCTCTTGCCGCGACCTGGTGGCTGCTGGATCCTCCCTTTGATTGGAAGGTTTGCTCTCACAGGTCTCGTTCAGAAGAGTCTGTTGGGCTCAAAGCCTCCTGCAATCGCAAGGTGTGCCCTGAGCTGATCCTCCGGGCCTTAGGCAGTAGTCCTGCCCTGCAGGGCCCAGCCACTGTCCCAGTGCCGCACCTCCCCGCCCCATGACAGCAGCGATGGAGAAATGAGGTTGAATAACACTAAGGCAAAATCCTCCTCCAGCTCTACTGTGCTGCCAAGAATGAAATTCTCTGCCCACTGAACGTTTTAAACCAAAACATAGTCAAACCCTGAACATCAGCAGGGCCTGTACTTCTCTTTTTTGGGGTTTGAAGAAAGGGTGGGGTGCTGCATAGAATAACAATGTTCAGCATAGGAAAATCCCCCAAACACAGGATGACACCTGCTTTGTCTATTCTCCCAACCAAGTTAAGTGATCACAGGTCTTCAGGAAATATTCTCTGCAGGTGCAGAGGTTGAAGGAGTGACAGCAAGAACAAGCATGTCGGGGCGGTGTGCCTGTGAGAGCGGGGAACAGGCTCCAAGGAAAGGCAGCAGCCAGAGCGTGGAGGGCCCTGGACACTCGGAATATTCACGTGTCTTTGTTCAGGGCCGAGGAAGAAAAGTACGTAAGAGAGATACCACAGCCAGTTTCCCTCCAGGACACACACCAACACAAAAGGAAATGGGAGGAAACAGCAGCAGGCAACTTGAAAAGTCCCATTTCGACTTGTGAAGTCAGATTTCAAAATGGAAAATGCTCAATTAAATTATGTAAATTTATGGAAACGCGTCCTCACCCTACTTCTGATCTCTTACAGGTATGGATCACGAAACAGTTCACCTTTAGATCTTTTTTTAAAGGACTAGCAGGTTACCTTCACTTTAGAGCTTTTTCCCCCCACTGAAATCTAGCTTCTCTCCCTGCAACGCACGGTGCTTAGAGCTGGCAGAGAAAAAGCCTGTCATCCTTAAACCATGAAGAGAATAATTCAGCACCTTTTCTGTGATCACAGAGAATGCAATTAATAGTTTGGCTGCCTTGGTATGTAGACCAAACCTTCTGCCACAGTGTTCTGTGGTGCTGCTGTCTGGGGCCGCTCTGCCAATCTTTTCATTCCAACAGAAACCATGCCAGGCTCCCCAGTGCTAAGTGAAGAACAATGAGGCAGGAGAGGCGGCTGGAGCCCTCAGTGGGGGAATGCACTCCTGGGATGGTTCTCTGCAAACACAAAGCCACCCCAAGACCCTGGGGCTTTTGTCCCCCTGCACTTATGAAAGGCAATTAAAGCATAGGCTTAGAAAGAAAAAGTATTTAAATTCTCGTGTGGTTCCTCTATGGCCCTGAAGCTTTTTAATTCATAAGAAGTGTAAAGCAGAGGAAACGGTTTTAGACAAAGAACAGACTATGATTTGCTAAGACGCACGGCCAACGGTGGGCAGGTTACCACCTGAGGAACGCCGCGGCCTGAAGATGCGCAACAAAGAACTAGAACTCACAGAAGGTGTGGGGCTGCGAACGGAGCCCAGGGGGCAAGTAGCGGTAAGCGCTTTCAGAGCGTAGGCGACGTACGATATGTACGTTTTGGTGACCACTGCAAAGTTATCCTACACACACCTGTGTCCAGCCAGGGCCAGGTAAACGGCCCAGGCTGGTGACCACACTGACCATGGATCTCAGTGCCCCCAGGTACATCAGGCAGGAGAGAGAATGTTGGTAAGAACCCACACCTCCGCGCTGACACGGATAGTTTATTAACGCGATTCTTGCTGGTCCTTGGGTCTTTAATGCTCAAAAAAAAAATTTGCAAAATGATCACGAGAGATTATACGAACTCCCTTGTTTGCAGATGAAGAAACAGAAGCTCGGAAAGTATGTGACATGCCCAAACAGCAGTTCCTGGCAGGGCTGGGAGGACACACCCAAGGCCCTTGCCCGATTGCCCTCAACCACCGCTCAGACCTCACCTGCCACACCGTTTCTTCTTCTGGATATGAGAGCGCCTCTCCTCTTCCTTGGAGCTGCAGTTCCCCTTCATTAGACTTAAGTCTCCTCCCATAATATCAAGTGACTCTCCGGATCAGATCCCCTGCCCCATTAGTCCACATATTGGCCTTATCCTTCCATCCCATCCATGACTGAAACAAAATCTCCTATCTTGCTTTGCACTGTCAGAAATTCAACATGACAGTCATCGACTTCCAAAAGAAGCTGTCCCCTGGTCATGACAACATGCCTGCCAATCTAACCCTGCCCTTCCCCTAAGGGGCCTAAAAACCTCTTGGAAGTCATACCCTGACAGCGAATATCCACTGCAACCCTGGATTAATTTGTTCTATCAGCCAGCAGCAGGCTGTGTGCATGTGAGCCGCACGCAGGCACAAACACTTCTAAATGAACTGTGCTCTATTATCTTCAATACAGAAAGAAAAGTAAACATTTCCATGGGCAAATCCTGGTATATTTCTAACAGGCATTGGGATAGAAGTCAAGAGGCTACAGCTGTATTCCTAACCCAGCTCTAACTGCAGGCTTTCAAGTCCCTCACTCGACCACCCTTGCCTACCTCAGTGGACAGCAAGAATACAGGCTTGGGGGCTGAAGCCGTGGCTCAGCAGTTACAGCGCTTGCCTTGCATGCACGAGTACGCGGGTTCAAACCCCAGCACCACGTACACAAAGAAGTGTCTGAGCAACAAAAGTCCATGAAAAACTAAATAAAAACTGATTCTGTCTTTCTCTCTCTTTCAAAAAAAATTATAAACAAAATACAGACTTGAATACACTTTTAAAAGGATCATACAAAGTACTGCAAAAAAATATGTAAACTGTACCCATCAATGGAAAAAGACAGTCTCCTCCTGTACAACACTAACCAAATATGGAAATAAAAAGTGCAATAAATGGTCAGTCATCCACACCAGTACATCCAATAGAAATGCAGTGGAACCCTTTTAAGTTTTATAGTGGCCACATTTAATATAGTTTATTTAAACCAACATATCCAAAATAGTGTTTTTTTTTTTAAGAGAGTGGGACAGTGAGAGAGAAAGAGAGAAACAATGTTATTTAATTTTTCATGTGGCTTTTGTTGCTCCAACACTTCGTTGTGTACGTGGTGCTGGGGTTTGAACCCACGTCCTTGTGCATGTCAGGCAAACACAACATTGCTGAGCCACCACTCCAGCCTACAAAATAGTGTTTTAACATGAAAGTAATATAAAAATTAATAATGAAGTACTTCTGCATTCGTTTTTTCATATGAAATCTTTGAAATCTGACTCCAATCACATCTTCAGTTGGGACTAGCAGCATTCATGCCTAATAGGGCCATCAGGTAGGACAGTGCAGGAGATTTAGACCCAGTGTCATGGTTGTACACTTTGGTGGTACATCCTAGCCTTTTTTCAGTGCCTGTTGTGAATAAATGCCCAATTAAGATGCATGGATGAATAAATGTTTGGACATATGCAACGATCACAGCAGCTCTTCAGGATAGGAGGAGGAAGAAAGGACTTCGATGATGTATTAGTCTGTGTTGACCTTCTAGTCCCTAAACACTGTAAGTCCTGGCCTGCAGGCTGCCAAGGGGAAGTGTGACGCCTTTCCCGGTGGCTTCTGCTGATGGGGTGAGCCACTCCTTCCCAAGGCATCTGTAACCTGCTTCATGCCACTCATCCTGCCTTTAAAGTGGCTGCATCTAAAAGCCCAGAACACTGCTGAAATCACATGAGTATGAGTCCCTGTGCCCTGTATTCCTGAGAAATCATTTGCATTCTGTTAAGCAAATATGCATAAAATTGGAGCCAAGAGAGTTTGGCTGGGTTTCCACACCTCACTCTCCGCATGCTGCTATGGCCACCACAATTCATCACCATGAACTGGGTAGTCCAGCAAGTCACAGCCCCAGACAGCATCAGCATCAAAATGGAATCTCCACCACACTGACATGGGGACCTGGATCCTCTGGGGTAAGCAGAGGAGGTATGCTGAGATGCGATCTGGCTGCCCCATCCTTTGTTATGACAAGGGTTTATTTTACAAGACTGACCTATGGCATGAAAACACGGCTTCAGTAGAGGCTGTAATGATCCATGACCGCACACACACCTGAAGGCAGGAGCTCAGGTTCCGGCCCCTGGGCCGTATGGGAAGCCAAACTCACCCCCCTTCATTCCAGAAAGCCACGGACTTCCATCCCCGAAGCATGGTTCACTCTAAAGGATCCCTCCTCCTCTTAGCCAGGTGTGTTGAGGGCCCTCTCAAGGAGAGGGGCTACTAACTGCCTCCGCAAGCACACACCCATCCTTCAACCTTTGGACCAAGGGACAAGCGAGTAAATTACACTGACACCCAGCCTGGAGATGGCAAGGGAACAGATAAAGTGCACAAGTGCACAGAAAATGGATATTAATTTTATATTTTGTCATTTTCATCACAACCACCTAGTCCCCAGAGAAATTCCACTTTCCTAAGCACAGTGGTTTCTCATGCTGGGGAAAAGGTTGTGGGGCTGTTATCATGACACTGTTATTTCTGCTAAGGTCACTGCAGATGCTATGTCTACGTGAGATAAAAGGTTTCCTAAACAGGCTTCTCTGTATCCTGCCTCTGCTTCATTTTCCCGAGTCATCACTTCTGGGACCTTGATATAAGCAGCTTCCTGGAAACTCCAAAAGCAGAGAGGCAGCAGAACGTCCCTCACGAGGAGCACCAGGTGCTCCAAAATAACCAGGGTTCAAGCCCCTGCTTAACCTCCCAGCCAGCTACCATCACCTCTCCAAGACTCAGTGTCCTCATGTGCAAAACAAGGATAAAAACCATACCAGCCTCCCCAGACCTCTGTATGCAAGAAATACGCTAATAGAGATGGAAGGCTTGGAACCCACATGGGAGCATCTGCCTTCTCCTTGCCATTAGGATAGCTGGGGTGTCCCTCTGACACTTCACGGCACTACCTAGAACATGCACACAGCCAGCTGTCGGTTGTTTACTGAGAACCTACTGCGTGCTTGGCTTGTGCTAAGTACCGAGTATTCAGTGGTGATTCACGATCCTTAACTTCTGTGTTCAACCTTGAGTGTATCTTCAGCCTGTGCGTCCCGACTTCCCTCACTGGGTGCAGCTGCTCAGCACCTTACTTGGACACCTGCGCCATCTTCCCACCCGGCCTCCCCATGCCCTCTCTACCCACCAACATGCCACAGGCAGCAGTTACCCCCCCTCCACCAAGAGTCTGGTCATGCCACTCACCATCCTGCCAGAAATCTTCACTGGCTTTCCACACCAGGAGCACTCAAGTCTAAACTCCTCAGTGCTGCCCAAAGCCTTACTCTGTCACCCTCGTCCCCAGCCCCACCTCCTGCCATCCTTCAGGTCACTATGACCATTTTGCCATTCCTAAGCCTACCAGGCCCTTCAAGTACTCTATTTGCATATGTACCCTTTCCCATTCTCCAAAGGGCAAGCACCTTTTAAAAAAATATTTTTAAAATAAGCTCTTACTTATCTTTCAAGACTCAGGCCAATGGGTCTCCTTTGAGACCCACCCTTAACTTTCCCAAGAAAAGCTCACTATATTGAAGTATATCTGCTTGGGTGTCCGCTTCCCCATGATACCACCCTCCACAAGGCCAGAGATTGTGATCAGAAACCTAGTAGGCACAGAAAATGTTGAATGAACAAATGACCACACTTTATCACACAGCGGTTTCAAAATAAAATCAAGGCAGAGGCTCAGGGCTCGGACCCTGCAAAGCAACCCCAGAGGAGCTTCTGCAGCATCCTGGGGCACAGCAGACTAGCTATTCTAAATATGTGCATGATTGAATTCATGCCCAGAGTAGTTCAGATATAGCAACACAGCAAACACTCCCCTGGAAACAACACCCACACGGACTCCAGTCAAGCTCCTACTAATTCTCCACCCTGAAAAGTGAGGTATGGAGCTGGAGTGGTGGCTCAGCAGTTACGGCGCTTGCCTGGCATGCACGAGGACCTGGGTTCAAGCCCCAGCACCGCATACACAACTAAGTGTTAGAGCAACAAAAACCAGATGAAAACATAAATAAAACTGATTCTCTCTCTCTCTCCTTTTTAAAGTGAGGTATAGGAAGAAAAAGGGGACATGACATGTAAGCAACTGCTATTTGAGATCTCTTAGCCTCTTCTTTTTTTAACATTGCTATTGCTTTGCTTCCTCTTAGTACATTCTGGAATGAATCATTTCACATAAGTGAATTTTTCAGATGACTGAAGCCTAAACTTTTGAAAAATTTTAACCATTTGGGATAGAGGCATTTCTGCAAATGATTACCCGCTTTTCTTAACTCTCCAACTGTTCCTATGGGGACTTGGCATCAGCCTGGGCAGCAAATTCCTGAGTCTGTTCCGTGCCACCGTCCAGCGGTCATCTCAAAGGCTGTTGAGACCTTCCTTGCCATCCGACCCCATGCAGCAGCCACCGTGGCTGTTTAGTTTAGTCCCGGGCGGCTGTGAATAGCATCTTTGTCTTCTTCCTTGCTGTCAGACTCTAAAATAATTTTTCTAGTAATTTTCAGGTCTCCATTACCTCCACTCCCAACTCAATTCTAATTTAATGTATTTGCTTTTTCTACCAGTGGAGAATAAAAATGATATTCTAGTGAGAGTTTAAAAATGCAAACAGGATAGAATATTATTCAACTTTAGAAAGGGATGAGATTCTGACCTATACTACAACAAGGGATGAACTTATTAAATAAAAATAAGCTAGACACAGAAGGACAAACACTGTGTGCTTCTACTTATATGAGGTAGCTGGAAGAGCCAAATTTGTAAAAACATAAAGTACAGCAGTAGCTACCGAGAGATGCAGGAGGAGGGATGGGCAGCTATTATGTAATGGGTACAGGGTTTCAGTTTGGGATGATGAAGTTTCCTAGTGATAGGCGCTGGAGCGGTGGCTCAGTGGTTATGGCACTGGCCTGGCATGCACCAGTAAGCAGGTTCGAATTCCAACACTGTATACACTACTAAGTGTCTGAGCAACAAAAACCATGTGAAAAGCTAATTAAAAATTGATTCTTTCTCTCTCTCTCTGTCCTTCTCTCTTAAAAAAAAAAAAAAAGAGAAAATTTCTAGTGATGGATGGTGGTGATGATGGCACAACATTATTAATGGGCTTAATGCCACCAAACTGTACATTTAAAAACGGCTAAAATGGGGATGTGGTTCAGTGGTAGAGCACCTGCCTTGCATGCATAAGACTGTGGGCTCCATCCCATTACTGCAAAAACAAAAAATTTTAAAGGTTAAATTGGTGTGATTTATATTTTAACACACACACATACACACACACATTTGGCAATGATGGCCTAGCTCTCATGAGCTGTGGGTGTGAACTTCAGCTTGTGAACTTTGTAACATCCTTCTGCACAAAAGGGCTGAAATTACTTCCTAGTTCCTAGCTGTGTTTTGGATCATCATCATTAAACAGAGATATCTGAAGGTGTTAATGTGCTCTGCGGCCATAAACATCTTTTATTCAGATTACAGATAGGCACTCCTCACTTCTGGGTGGACATTAGGAACAATGCCGTAAAGGACCAGAGCCTCAAAGGGTAGGGTTTTCTTCTTTCCGTACTGTACTAGAAGCCAAGGAGCTGGGCACAGAATCCAACCTACTCTTCCCGGGTCCTGAGAGCAATCTGCAGCTAAGAGGCCGCGTAAAAGCTGGTGGAAGGAATCAAGATGCTGATCTTCTGAATTCACTGGTACTTTAAAGATTTACAAAATTACATAAGGCAGCCTCTCCAACATTACACTGCGGGGTTACAGCGTATAAATTAAACATTCTAGATTATATTGGACCAACTTTTTAAAGCAGTCTGGTCATAAAAGAGAGAGGAAATAGTTGGTGGCTTGTTCAGTTCAACCAACAGAGAGCTCAGGGCTTGGGAGCTGGGGAGTCAGTCGTATGCTGAATGAAAGCTCACTATTTCCCTCTGTCTGAGCAACAATTCCCCCTTTTCTAGCTTTCTTATAAAATACCACTCCATTCTACTCTATAAAGTCATAATACATTGTGCCTGGGAAGAGCATTTAATTTTTTAAAATTTATCTATGCTTTATTAAACAAACATTTTAAAAACATCATATTTTTTCTTTCTGACTTTGAGTTTTGCATTCTGCATATGAACCTGAAGTAAGTTAAGTATTCAATTTATATGTATTTAATTCAAAAGGGTATATCAATGAACAAGAAAACAGGGAGGAAAAAAGTTTCATAAGAAAGCAGGAATTGAGCATTTAAGAAAAGAGACTCCTGGCTCCTGCTGGAATCCCCTTAGCCCTCCAAGTCAACACAACTGCATCCTGTTCAAATGTTATGATGGAAACACTGTGTCTTTTTTAGTCCAAAATATCCAAATTAAAACACTGGGGATGGAAATAATGCTCCCTTGATATACCACAGTGGCTAAAGGTGGGTTTGTTTATGAGGAGAATAAAATTTACAGCTAACTCTAAAAACAGATACATCATCATCTTGTAAACTTGAGTAACATGTCATTCTACCTCTGGACTCTGGAAAAAAAAGCACTAAGGTCATGCCTAAAATAAGAACAGCAAGGTCTGAGGATCACACCAGAGGCGAAAACTTCAGTCTTTTCCCACCTTTTTATTAAAGGCGTGAGGCGGGTCTCAGTTTGACAGTGAGCTCATGGCTCCTGGATCCAGGAGGCACTGGGGGCTGTTATTCTGACAGCTTGGGCCCCTGCAAGAGCTTCGGAAGCAGGTGTCTGGTCTGTAGGAAGCAGTGATCACTACTTACTTTTCAAAGGCTATTTATACAGACTCTTGGAGTGAAAGGGAAGAGACTGAAGTTTCATTTTTCTTAATTAATTAAGAGAACTTTAAAAATCCGTGATTTGAGAAAGAATAATTCGCTTCCTAAAGAATCCAAAAGGTCACATGCATCAATTTCTTATTTTTAATAGGATTCTGTTTTAAATGTTTAAAAATTTCTTCAAGTTCCAGAGGCACTTAGTTACCAACTTGGATTGCCTAAATAAAGGATCCTGGTTTTGCCTCTTACTAGGAGAAGTCACTAGAGTTTACAGAACCTGGTTCCTCTTCTGTAACTCCACTTCCTACCCTGGGGGGAGGTTACTGAGGTTAAATTATCTCCTATCCATAAGTGTTAAATCTAGGGTCTGGCACTTACGGGTTCAATAAATGGTCATTTCCTTCCTTCCTTTGGTGGCAGAGAGGCTAATGACCAATGCTGTGATAAATGGAACCAGTGAAGAAGAGAAGCATTTGCGAAGGGAAAGTGCTCCAAACATTTTGCTAAGAATAGTAGCTGTCTCTCCATTCTGTATCTGCACAATAACTCACTTCAAACCAATGTAAGGGCAGTATTCTACCAATATGTTAGTTTTAAGGTAGAACATGGTTTCTCACTGTTAAAGAAAACCATTAGCCCTCATCCACATACCGCTCAATTACCAACCAAGAAGTTAATATGGCCCCATGAGCACCCTTGTTTGGTTTTCTTAATAGCCCTTCTGTGATTGTGATAATTATCTATCTGCTGACTGCTTAAACTTCCCCACAACACTGGATTTAAGACAGGGGAGACAATTCTTGATGGTCATATTTTCTGATATGGCTCCAAGCCCCCAGAATAATAGCACTTGGCACATAGTAAGCTCTTTATTAATATTGGTCGACTGAACGAATTTGAACTAGTGTCCCCTTTTAACACTGCAGAAATCTTACTAATGGAGGCTCTGCCATCTGGAAAACCCAATAAACACCAAATTTTTTATTGGTCACCTAAGGAGACAGACCCAATTCTAGAAGTAAATAAAACACTACTGGGGCTTGATTGGTGGCTCAGCAGTTGGAGCGCTTGCCTGGCACACATGAGGACCTGGGTTCAAACCCCAGCACTGCATACATGTCTAAGTGTTGGAGAAACAAAGGTCAGATGAAGATGAAAAACTAAATAAAGTTGATTCTAAAAGCAAAACAAAACAAAACCAAAAAACTACTACTGCTAGTTAGATGGTGGCAATCAAAAACAATCAGGTATGTCCACGCAGTTCACTTTGTACCTGTAGAAAGGGGCTGGTTAGTGGAACCATCTCCTCCTGAAGTGTTGGAGAACTGTCAACCGCACAGCTGTCCTTTTAGCAGGAGATACGTGTCCCAGGCCATTTGGCTCACAAGTCTTGAGCTAATGCATGGGCATCAAATTGCAAGCACTGATGATATTATTCTGCTACAAACTCAAAAGCACTTTAAAAGCAGAGCCACAGAAGGAAAAACAACCAGAAACAAAAGACCACATTTTAATTTTCCCGAAAACTCTTGATACGGAGTGCAATAGAGGATACCAGTTTTCAAAACTAAATATAGTTTTCTAAATTAAATAGATTTAATTAAGCTTTGATTGAACAATCTGGTGCATACCCAGAGCAGTCTAAAGAAGTACCTGCTGGATTCCCAAGGAAGGCCAGCCCCTCCCTTGCTTCTGGCTAATTTTGTTACAAAGTTTCCTCTTCCCAAGGAAATAAACAACTAACAAAATGTGGGGAAAGAAAGCAGGGAAAACTTCGAATACAATGCGTGCTTTACTTAGGGGCATTGTAAACATCAAATGAGTCAAACAAATCCGGAATGCCTTTCCAAACTTTAAAATCCTACATAACGCTACTGTAATTTTTTTTGCCTGGAGAAATATTATACAAAACTATCCTAATTGAGTGATTTCTTCAAAGACACTTTTTATCAACCAATTGTTATTGAAGATTTATTACAATGTGAATTCTAACGTTTTCAACCAGCTAATGTTAAAGAAAATGCAAGACGAAGAAAAGAAATACTCACATATAACCACACTGTTTTCAAAATGTCATAAAAATATTGTAGCTGGAAAAGAGAAAGAACAACGTTTTGAAGCATTTGGCTAATCACTCTATCTTCTAGAAACCTCTGCATCCTACCTAGCTGCGCAAACTGTCAATTTCTGATGTTCCTACTGTGTCCCTCCTGGCCAGGCACACACTGTCCCGCCTGTACTCTAAGATGCTCCTATGTGGTTACCAATGTCTTTCTCCCCAGTCTCAAGGACGGAGTGGGGTCAGAGCAACTTGTCTGGTGTAAGCCGGGGGTGGCAGTAACCAGCACCCCCCCAGACCCTCCCACTCCCTCTCCCCAGGCCAGCCAAGTTGTGCCCTTCAGTTCCTGCGGCCCTCCAGTGGCCTCTGTTCTGGAAATTCTGTCTGCTGGCCACACTTGCTCCTCCTGCCATTTCACTAGAGGAACTACTGAACATCCTCTGGCCTCTGTCCCTACCTGGGAAGCCCTCCTTGGCCCTAACAAATACCCCCACACTGCTGCCTTCTCCTCCCAACGCTTCACACATGCACCCGTTCAGGACTGTCCGCCAGACCAATCTTGCTCCCACTCTCCACCTCTCCAGCCCCTGGCCTACCATGTACACACAGAAGACTAACGGAGCTGCTGTTCTTTATGCTCAAACCATATGCGAACAAAATTATCATCCACTCAAAAATGCAGAGATGCAAATGGGTCCTTATGAACAACCAGGCCACTTGTTTTCAATATTCTGCCATGCCAAACAGGTAGAGGGTTCAAAGACAAGTCAGTGTCCACCCTCATATTCTACTTCCCCCAGATTCTCTATATTTTAAAACCACTTATGCCCTTGAAATCTTCCTTACAAGAGGTATTTTCAAATTCCAACGACACATACTTTCATCAGTTAATTTTTAATTGAGCCAAATATTAAATGCTCACATTAACCAGACAAAGCGTATTTAGCTACTGATTTGCAATGACAGCTTGTGTTATTCTCACACACAGGCCAAGCATGAAATAGAAAACTAATAACCCCTTAACTGTATTCTCAAAGTATCATTTATGGGAAAGAAAACTACATGCAAAGAAAGCTTGTGCAGTGGCTGTCATTTTTTCCCCTGCGCTGCAAGCTGCTAAAAAGCAGGGGAGCTCATTTTCTCACGGAATGGACAAGCTCAAGAATCCCACTGTCATGGATGTATTCATTAAGAAGGAATCTGGCAGCAGCACAGGGGACAGATAGTTTGGAGACCGGGCCAATTATCTGGGTGTCCTTTATAATTTGAAGTTTCTGAATTCACTCAAAGATAAGCCACTTGAAGAAGGGCTGGCAATGGGATCCTAAGGCACAGATGGCCACGGAAGAAGAAAGGGAGGAAGGGGGGATGGGAGAGAGATGAGAATTTGCTTGTGGTTTCATTCATGGGGACAAATCTGCAAGCTGACACATCCGTCTTTTTTAAAAGCCCCTGGAGAAGTATGGTCAGGCTTCATTACAAGTAAACAAATCATACGATCTTTCTCAAACAGATGACAAATGACGAGCAACAATGCTTTGAGTCTGCTTCACGCCAAGGGATGAGGAGTCTCCAAATTCCACCAGTTCTTAAATGCACAGATAGGCTGTGAGGCTGCCTGAACCATAACAGAGGACTCAGCCTAAAGCTGCCAGGCCAATAGTTTTATCTGTGACAGCCCTGGTGGTCTTCTTATTGGTCAGTGTCTTTAGAAATGAGATCTTAGGTTCTCTCACCTCTGGGAACGCTGAGGTATACTGTCTTCAGCTTCAACTGGCTGCCTGTTTTTATGGAAGAAATAGGGGATCGTTTATCTTTGTGACTTCTACGCTGGTCTTTTCATATTGGAGCTATGACACTGATCGGAGTTAAAATCCACCTTGCTCCCACTGCAAGAACCTTGCACAAGCTTTTCTCTATCTAATGATAAGGTGATGAATAATATCGGACTTCAAGACCTTCCCAGTCTGGGTTGGATATGAAACACGAGGAATGAGAGCAAGGAGGCACATCTGTGTGGATCGTGTGTATGCAGGCTTTGTATAAACAAAATGTGACAACCAGCAGGCTGGTGTCTAATGTTAGCATTAAGGGCTGCTGCATATTTAATACGAAGCCAAATCCAAAAGACTTCTTTGTAGCTTTTCAATTCAATAGAAAAGAAGAAAACAAAACACTTATAAGTATTTTTCTTTCTTCTTTCCATTCTTTTTAGTGTCTACTGAATATCAGCAAATCAGTAGGATGGGGCATTTGGAACACACACACACAATAATAAGAGAAACAGAAGAATGCTAGCTGGTTAGGATGAGTTAGATTCCCAAAGGGCTTCTAACAGAATCATTTTATTAATTCCTTCAATAAATGATCACTGGGTGTGCCTACTACCTACTATGCTAGCTGCCATCTTGAATTTAATAGAAGAAATATTTCAAGAGGAAGACCTAGCGAAGGAGGTCTTGATTTTCTAAGGCCTAGAGCCACACATGGAGAACAGCAACAAGATATTAGAACAACACTACTTTGAGTCAAGCTGACTACTGTTTAAGTTGACAAGCTGGTAGTGGGAAGCCAAGCTCTGAACTGTAAATAAAGCTTCAGGTCAACTGCCTTAACTCTATCCTTGAGCAAAGGTAGTGCGCCAACAGCAGCAGCAAAGGTGGCGGAATCAGCAGTACACTTAGGACCACCTTGGGAAATGAAAAATGGAGAGCTACATGGTTTTGGGGAAAGGGATTCTATTCCAGCCTCAGTTTCCCTCCTGAGCCCCAGATCCTATGTCTAACTGCTTACTGAACATCCTATCTGCATATCCTAACGCAAGCTCAAGTTCATCGCCTTTGCCTCACCAAGCTCTAATTGTTCTCAACTTTCTTTTCTCAAAGATGGTGCCATTTTTTGAGCCAACTGGTAGACACCTTGTATCCTGATTCCTTTGTTCCTTTATTCCTCAGTCAGTCTCTTCCTTTGGTTCTACTTGTGCTCTGACCCCACATCCACCTGTCTTTTCCATCCCACCTGTTCATGCGGGTCAGACTCCAACCTAGTCTTCTCCATCCTGCCTGCATCATCACTGTTCTTCTTCAAACCCACACATCCTGCCTTATCTCACAGCCCTTTGAAATCTGCTAAGCTAAATACAAATCTTTCAACTTAGGACCAAATGATAAGTTCTGAAACTTGGGTTTTATCTGAGTGCTCCCGATGTTCCAGTCAAGGCAGACTCCACAGTAACCCAACAGGTCTCACACATCCCTGCTTGTGTTGACCCCTCCGGTTCCCACTAACTGAAATGTCCTCTCCGCACATCTCCTACCTAGTCTCCAAAGTTTGCCTCAAAATTATCTCCTCCATGGAACTCTAGCTGTATAGGATCTCCCTGGATGCTTATCAAGGACTCCAGCAATTTGCATACCTGTCTTAGTCCCCTACTGGTTGGCAAGTTCATTGAAGGCAAAGGTTATGGCACACATTTTTCACTCAACTAAAACACCCAGCATAGAGCTTTGCACATAGTAGGTCTCCAATAATTTTTTTCCTGCAATGAAGAAAGTTAGTGTACCTGCTCCCCTAGAGAACCAAGTCCTTCCAACCCCTTCCCTGTCCATCACTGGGAACCGGGGTAAGTTTTGTGACAGTAGTTGTTTTCCTTGATTAAGACTTCCTCAGATCATTTTCTTATATTGTCACTTTAGTAAGTGACTCTGCCTCCCTGTACTTGTAATTTTATTATAAAATTCTTTAAGACCTCCTCTTTGTGTCTTCAGTGTTTTTAAAAAAGAGAGAAAAAAATGTATGATACTGGCAGGAATCCATAGAGGAAATGGACTGAAATTTAAAACCCAGAGGTGCCAAAGCTGCCATTCTTCACAGACTTTGTTTCCCCACTCCACCCCGGAAAGAGAGAAGTCAATATCCAAAGCTGATGAAGTAGTTTTTAATTAATTTTATTCCTATACTAATTTTAATAAGGATATATATATTCAATAGGCATTGACTTAAGAGGGCGAAGTATTTTGTCCATCTTATCTTAGAAAATTCTAATGCAGCTGAGAGCGATAGCTGGCTGCAACTCAGTTTTCAGGGTTAACACACAGATATAACATTCATTGTGTTGTAAAGCAGAAGAAATCTTAGTGATCTGCTAAGCAGAAATGGAAAAAGCCCAGAAAAGACAACCTGCAACATCGATTCCTTGTTTGGGGCTCCAAGCATTAAAATTCCTAAACTCTCCACTGCTCTTTTGCAGCTTAACTGTCTTTTGACAGTTAAAAATAGAGAAATACAGTAATTGGAACTGTCACAAAGAAAGATGTATTGGTCTCTATGGGAAAAAAAATCTCCCTTGAAAAATTAAAGCTTTGCTTGACTCTGGGTTTTGGGCTGTTTTGGGGAGACATAATAAAGTGCAGAGTGAAGTCAGTCATAAGCTTCTGACTCATTACAATGAAGCCCCAGAGAGCTGATTATTAACCAAAAGGAGAATGCGGTTCTATCCTTGAAATTCTGAAGGCAAAACAAGCAACAGAGTGGATATGCAAATTTTCCCCGCAGCTTCCCATTGAAGCAGAGCTCCACCTGCCCCGCGTAAGAAAAGGTGCCTTCCACAGGTAACCTTGTCATGGAATGTGCCCCAGAGCCCAAGAAAATCACCCAGGGAACCGAACCAAGCAGCAACACCAGCACGTCAGCGAGATTCCCTTTCCACCGTGTTTTTGAAGGTTTCTGGGGAAGTAGTCTTTACTATGAGTTATTTTAGTTTAGTCAAAATTTATGTACAGTTCAAGTTATACCCCACAAGAACCTTATACTAAAGGGACGAAAAAGTAAAAATTCTGCCAACAGACACAGTCTTTTCTTTGCACGGAGTTGGAATTTATGAACTCTGGAGGAAAAGGACGCTATCTGGAGACAGAATCTTTACTTGCTCAGCTGACCCTGGCCAGATTAGAGTGGGGTATGCTGCAGCTTTGGTGAACCCCCATTTCCACCCCCTTCTGCTGGAATCTAGACCCGCTCTCCAGGTGAGTCCTACCCTTCACACCTGGGAGGGTTGCAAGGAGCTAAATCTGGGAGATGGGCCTTTGGCAGAATGCCCTGGCAGGGAGGGGATGGCCCTGGAGCAGGTTCCGATGAGAAAACCCAAATGGCTTTGGAGAAAAAGAAATGATGGTACAGTCCTCAATCACACTGAGGGACAAGTGAGTTAAGAGCAGAAGTAGAGTGCTGGCACGACAGAACTGGGCACAGGTCAGAACAGCCAACCACAGAAATACTTGTATTAAGCCAAACAGCTTTGCTGTAATTTAAAACATTTTACCATCTCCATTTTAAGAAAGAGGACCATACGTGCCCTGAAAGTCCAGCTCCCACGCCGTAGGAACATGCTATTTCAATGCAGTAGGATTTGCTGTAAATTTTAACTAGTATTTTAGGAAAGAAACATTTGATAACAGAACAGTACTAGAACCTAAACCAAAAAAGAAGTTTGTTTTTTGTTTTTTCTTTTTTTTCTCTCTCTTACAAAGGAAGAGGCCCTGTTCTGGTATAAAACCTTCTTGTATTTTTCTACATACAAGTTATCTAAGAAAGAGTTCTCCAAATTACCCTGTTTCAATCATTCCAATCAGAGTCTTGATTGTCTTTTACTTAAAAAGTACTAATGAGATTCTTTACAAACTGGAGACTGGTGTTTATTGTCTTCCTAATGTGCATAAAGAGTGCTTAGTGGGTTACTATTTTTAAAGGGAACTCCCCCAACCCGGCCACCTTTCATTTTGGTTCTGTTAAGCAAGCCCATGTCTATGTTATACAGTATTTTTAAATTTGTCCACATTTTGCCCTTTATTTAAATCGGGCCTAATGCAAATGCACACATGAACAGCCATAAGGTTAAAATAGCTTTTTAAAGACAATTATTGAAGTACATGCAAATATTACTTATTTTCTTTTTCCCTCCATGTGTCAGAGTCCAAGATCATGCTTGTGAGCTGCGAAGGAACTATGTATTTATTATCAAGATACCTATCATCCTAACCTGGGAGTTCATCCAGAGGATGGGAAAGCTCTGTTTCCAATGCCCTCTAACCCAGGATCCAAGACTTGCCATTTTGTCTGTCGGATAACTGTCTCAGTCCTTGAATGATTCCCATCATCTATCCTGTTTACACATCAGATGTTCATGTTATTTGAATTGAGCCAAGAGTAACAAAAGGGAAACATCAGAAGAAAATGAATTAAGTGGTCTCTCTTGCTAGTTGGGGGACAAAGTGACCAGATTGAGGGATTACTGCCATACCTGAATAAGGTGATATTAGATTACCTTAAAAAGGTTCCATAGAACCTTTGAACCTCAGATACAATGTATCTCTGGGGCTGGGATTGGGGGACAACTTTCTATCATCCACTGCAAAGGCAGTGCTGTTTTCTAGCACAAATGCCCTCCTGCGGAAACACGGTGTTGCTATGCTTCTGCTGGGACATGACTAGTGTAGGCT
>PVKS010003954.1:0-98154 GCA_004027875.1 Aplodontia rufa
GGACAAAGAATCCCTGTTCGCTCGTAGGTCTCTATTCCCCAAAACCAATGCTGAGATCAGAACTGGTGATTCATAATGCCATTTCCCAAAACGCACCTTAAAAAACTGGTGAGAAGCTGGAGATATCCTGATCAGTCACGGGGGTGCAATGGAAGCCTTTTGTCTTCAGATCGCCATCTTGAAGAGTCTCTCTTCACTATCAATTTTATGTGTGCACATCTCCCACTAAATGTCAAATTTCCATGAGAGCAGGGCTTACATCTTATGACATCATAGGGCTTGACTCTATGCAATGGCATGTGGTAGGGGCTGATACCTGTTTTGCTAATAAATACACTGAATGAAAGATTGCATTAGTCAACACGAAGTATAGGTATGACTGCTCACCTATGCAATGTCCTGGCAAAGGGCAACTGTTTTGAATGTATTTCCCTGTATATCACCATTTCCCTTCTATTGTGCACTCTTTATACCAAATCCTGCTTCCCAAGTTCCATTCCATTCCATCTTACTACTCCCTCTTGTTCCCTCCCTAGGCAAGGCAACCTGGCTCGCTCTTGGTCCAGACGTAATCATGTTCATTTTTGTTTTCTTTTTTCTTTCTTTTTCTTTCTTTCTTTCTTTCTTTCTTTCTTTCTTTCTTTCTCTTTCTTTCTTTCTTTTTTAAAAAGAGGGAGGGGGGAGAGAGAGAGAGAATGAATCACTTTTATCCAGTCTTTCACAAGGCCTTCGTTGCTCCAACACTTGGTTGTGAACAAGGTGCTGGGGTTCCAACCTGCGTCCTCACGCATGCCAGGCAAGCATGCAACCACTGAGCCACTGCTCCAGCCTGGTGATATGCTCATTTTAACAAGAGTTTCCCACCATTTATCCAGAGTTCTGATTCTAACATGGATAGTTTTAAGCCAGAGTAAGAAGAGTGGGTCCTTCCACCATCTGTGTCAAGGATGGCTGTTGGGCACTTAGTTGTGCTCTGGTTGACTTGTAACTACAGAGGAGTTTATCTGATTCTTTCCTGTTATTCTTCACTCCTCAGCTCCAAACCGTAAATTAAAGTTTTCTGATTTGCCTCTTAGATATAATTCCCAGATCTCTATATCTGTCTATCTATCATCTATCTTTTTATCTATCATCTGTCTACCTCTATCTATCTGTATCTGTCTATCTATCCTTAAAATCCTTCAATGAAGTTTCACAGTTTGGAAATAAATGTGAGAAATAAAGTTAAATTTCCTAGCAGACCTACTGGATTATTTATCCCATCTCATTTAAACCTTTTAAAGTAATTTACCATGTTCAATATTTCCTTCCAGAAACACCGTACTTCATATGGCAGGCCTTCCACATATACAGCATAAACACACACACACACACACACACACACACACACACCACATCATCATCATCATCGTCATCATCGTCATCATCATCATACTGTTACACCATCAATTGCTTACTCCCACTATCCCCTAAATACCTTTTTTTCTCTTGTTTGCTCAACTCTTCTCTGTTCATTCAAATGCCATATTCTCTATCACCTTCTCTACCATAGACTGAACTAAGCACCCTACTTTAGTCCTTCTGGTACTGACATTAGTGATTTTTCTGTGACATTAAAATGAATTCTTTTAGAACATGTTTTCCCTTGTAGACTATAATGTCATTAAAGACTCTAAACTTCCCAGGGACTGGTTAATTAGTTTTTGAGTCAAAAGAATATACAATGAAAACCAGAAGCCTGTTAGCTATGTGTTGTTCTGCAGTGGGTCCTTGGATCTCATTCCAAGAGGGCAAATAAGATCCACTAACAATAACTGCTTGGAATTCAATGTACAATAAATCTAGTGCCATGGTTGATTAGTGATGTCTGCTGTGGGCAGAAGTCCAAGTAGCAGGTTTGTAAATGATTCCTCTAAATCTCAAGTTACCAAACACTAGCCTCTTTGAAAGATTTGCTCACTTTGATCCTATTAAAATCTGTAAGAGCTCTTTATCCCTCATCTATAGCAGCTTTTAAACCATTGTAGAGGTATAGAAGTGGCATTAATAGACACTATTTGCGGCCAAACATATCATGTTTTATTTTTCTGGTCCGCAATCATGATAAGAATCAAGGGAAAATGCTGAATGCTCATTTTCAAAAATTTATGGGAGAAATTTCAGATAGCAAGCTTTGTGTTTTGAGACTAGGCATTTGGAACAACAGGATTATGCTGGACCTCAGGTGCTTGAATCTCCATGGCAGACCAGAGGAGAAAAACTTAGAGCACTGCAGTGAGTCTGGGTCTACCATTTGTATCCTTTCCCAGGAAAGTCTTAAAGGTGCTAGCCTCTACCTTTACTGTCTTCCCAGTGTTCAAAGCTACTGCATATAGGCTAATTTTTCAGTAAACAAATAAGTAGAGTCACCAGTTATTCTGTTACTTGTATGACAAGAGATGGTTATTTTCATATTTTTGCATAAATTTCCATGAAAATTGATATAAATTAGTATGTTACATTCCAAACTTCTGACTCCAAGGACAGAAATATAAAAACATAATTGCTCAAGTTACTATTGCTATGTTCATGTACAATATCCAAAACCACAGGAAAAGGTAGGACTTTAAACCAAAAAGGCCAGACATCAGCCAATGAGTCTTGTTGTTTCTTTACTCCTGGTGAAATACTGAATTCAGAAGTAGAAAACTCCTAGTCAAATCAAATGAAAAAATTCACCCATTATTGATGTGCAAGAGGTAGGGACCATAAAGAGGAATGAAATAACCTTGGAACCACTTATATTTTAATGAGGGAGTCAAAACGTGTACATAATTAGTTCTAAAGTAGACTAGAGTGTATGGTATCAGCAGCACCAGTGAAATGTCAGGGGAGTTCAGCTAATGGAAATTGTTGAGGCCATCAGTGGGAGGTATCAATTTTATCTTAAATAGGAGATGGGATGAGAGAAATAGGAGTCTGTATTGAATAAATATCAAAACAGGGGTATAACTAGACTCCCATGAGAAGCCAACTACTCAGGCAGGCATATAAATTCATAAATTTAAATAATTCATACACATGTCTGTGCTCATTTCTATCTATAGAATGGGGGTATTACAGAGGAAACTAGAGACTGGGGAATGGGTGAAAGGGGTGAGATTTGGCCTAGGATTGTGCTTAACTTACTTTATCAATATCTATGTATGCATGAGTATGTAACAATAATTCCCTCCAATATGTAAGACTATGTTGAACCAATAAAACAAACAAAATAAATAAATAAATAAAAAATATGATAGCAGTATAGATCGGTTCTCAGACATTTCCCTATGCCAGGGAAGTGAGCTATAGAGGGATTCAAGAAAAACACATTTCCCAGAATTTTCAATATAATTGAAAAAGTTCACAGCATGTTTACAGAAAATATTGAGGGTCATTTGGTAGAAATACTGATATGAAAAATAATTTCTATTCTTTCATGGGGAAACTTCCTATAGGGACAAATGGATTTTGCTTTGATGTTTCCATGTATCTTTCATCTGTAAGACTTTTTCAACTACCTTTGACAGTCATAGTCATCAGCACTTTGAGTTTCAGGCTTAATTCAATCCATATCATATCCTGGAAACAAAACCCTTACTAAATAAAACAGGGATCAGAATATTCTACTATTTCAAACTAAAATCCTGAGGACCACACACATCTGTATCACACATATAACTAATGCCTTCCAGTGACCCAATGAAGTCATTCACACTCTAACATTTGGGCATCTTGAGGACAGGAATTATCTCACTCTTGTTAGCAACCCCAGGGTCTGGCATGCCATTTGGAACAAGATAAATGCTTAAAAAGCAATGATTCAACTCAAATTCACAAAACAAGCAGCATGTCTGATGAACTCACTGAGCTGCTTCCATCAACCAAGGCATAAATAACCGAAGACAAGTCTCTCATGAATTCCCAACTTGGATTCTCAAAATGGTGTTGCTCTCATTATTTCATACAAACCACCATAGTAGATAGATTCAGTCTCAGAAAACATTTATGTGTAATCCGTTGTTCTTAATTTGAATGTAAATTTCCAAAAATCTTTGCCAAAATAATCCAGTTTTTCGTTTTACCCCTATGGGTGACACTACACAGTGGTTGGAAATGTATTGAGAATTGCACTCTGCCTAAAATTGTGGCTCTGAATGAATCTGTGGTATTAAAAGTAATAAAAATGGTACTAGTCAGTAAGAACTCTAACCTGCTAATAACTGGTAGCAGTAACTAGGTACAGTCACCCATGAAGTTTGGATTTATGGCATTTGTGCCTGATGATGGTCACTCTTCAAAGCAAGGGGTCTAGTTTTTAAATGGTAAAATATTTGAAAAGTGAATGTTACAGGACCCTCAATTAATTAAAAGAGTATTGAGCATCTACTATATCTTTCAATGTTTGGGGCTCCCAAGAGTAATTGATAAATAACAATGAGGTGAACAGTCTCAATGAAAGGAACAGAGAATGGTGAAACCTCTCTTAATTGGATCATTGATTGGTTCTGCATTTTTCTCACTTGGACCCTGAGGATAGGCCTTTTATTATGGTTCATGGATTGGAAGGCTTTCTGATAAATGTTCTGATATATTCTCCATTTTCTGTATGTTTTCTTTTGTGGTTTTGATAATTTTAAGGACAGTTGGAGTTGCCCATCTTCTCTGTATTTGCCATGAAGGACATTTATAATTTGATTCATGGCGGTTCTCCATGGGTGCATGTGATTCAATAAGTGTCGTTCCTGGCACTGAGCCACAGGGACACTGGACCCCCAGTGAGGTTCTCAAAGACAGGGATCTGGGGCTGCATGCATGGTGTTTCAAGGACACAGAGGAGGAAAATTAGGTCACCACATGTGAATATCACAAGAATAATCCCCAATAATCTCCATTCCAGCCATTAGCATCAATGAGGATGAGCAATGAACATTGATTTTTTAGAAACTTAATAGAGCTGAATAAAGTATGCAGATGAGTGGAAAACGTAGACTTCTTTCTCTGATTAACTGCCAGGGATTTGATTTTATCTGAAAACAACAGACAGCCTATTCAGGTCTGAATTAAAACTTTTGTTTCTTTCCTGTGCATCTAGATAGTTTTAAAGATTATCCTTTCTAATTCCCCACATTCCTTTGCTTTTAGCCTTTTAGAGACCTGAATCACAATTCTTAGTGGTCCCTTGGTATGTAAAAATGAGGCATATTGGAATGATTAAAAAGATTTACTGATCATGGCTCTGATCTTGGCTCTAACACGATTAAAATGGTCAAAAATCCCTGAAGGTTCGTAGTGTTTTGTGTGTCATGCAAGATAGAACGTTTTGGAAAAGACACATGTCAAATGCGTCCTTCCTCATCCCCACCAACACACAGCTGAGAGGGTCTCTGCATTCTACATAAATAGATCCCCAGTGTATTCATTAGAGATGAACTTGAAATGTTACATTCTCTCGCCTTTGATGACTCCCTTGGCTTTAGAGAGGTAGCATTTTTCTCTTGATACTGTATACTGGCATTTTAACAATGATGATGGGAGGTTGCTGAGAAAAGATTGAGAAAGCTACAATTCTTAGGATGCTGTCACCCTTTTCTGCTCCAGGGAGACGTTCTCTATTCTCTTATTAACTACTTTTTACATTAGGTGGAGCTGCTAAGTGATTGATAAGCTAAGTGCTTCACTGGGCTACGCTTTACCAGTGGGCCAGGTCACGCCTCAGCCTTGGAGTCTGTTTTGAGGACATAGATTTAGGAGAGATGAAAGTCTCATTTAACTTTGCAAACCTAAATTAGAACAGTGCATGCCACAAAAAACCCATCGGGGATAGCCAGAGGACTGTTTATTGTGTATTTTGCTCATCAATAAGAAACGGGTGCTGTTGATCTAGTATTTCCCACCCCATTGGCAGAAACAAGGAGGAGAAAAGCTATGACTATCAAGTGTCATAAACTGATATTCTCTAAGCAAAGTGGAGAGGACTTTGTTCCATTTGAGTTATTACGAATCCTTATCCCTTTAAAGTGTGATGGCAATGATGCTTGGCCAAGCTGTCTGATGCCTGCAGGCATTGTAAGTTCTATGCAGTTTTTTAAGATTCAGAAAGTCAGACTAATTTCTGCCTTCACAGTGTTATCCCATGACTATTGAGTTGGTTCTATTTCTGGTAAAGTGGACACTTGATTATGTAAACAGGAATAGAATAAGGCTCCTGTTCAGATTAAATTTAAAATCTATTTTGGGAAAGAAGTCAAAACATAAATGAGTAGAATACAAGGGAAGATTCATTAGTTGTCAGACAGGTAATAGAGAAAATGTATTATAATGCAATGGGTAATCTGTGTAGACGGGTGGCAAGAAAGGACTGACTCGCAGAGGAGGCATTCAATGAGGCAACTCATATACACTGTTGGTAGGGGTGTAAACTGCTACAATTATTTAGGAGAACAAGTTGGCAAAATCTATTAAAATTAGAGATGGGCACAATTTTCTGTCCATCTATTGCCTTTCTTAGAGGCTTCCCTGGGAAATTCATATAGTCACAGGATACATGCCCAGGGATGTCCATTATAGAAGTCGCTACAAACTCTAACCAGTCCATTCATAAGAGAATAGCTATATAGATAAGCCACAGAATCCTATACAAATATTAAAAATAATCAGAAAGACACCCAACACAGAATGTTAAATAAACAGAATTACATGCAGTGTGATATCATACTAAACACATAAAACAATATGCACATTTATACAAATACATAGGAAAACAAGGAGGAACCATACCAAATTCTTGATAGCATACCCTTTCAGGTCAACACCTGGGATTGAATAGGTTTAAGTGGAACATAACTTTAGCTGTGTATGTTTTTGTATTACTCACATAATTAAATTTTTGTAAGACAAATTTTAATAAAAAAATTCCAAATAGAAGGAAAAATTGGGAGGCACTTTTCCAACGCAAGCAGCAAGATCCCTGGAGAATACGACAATGGGCACCCAACTCCCAAACTACCCCTTAAACCTCTACTGCTTGCCCTTTAGCCTGGCTCCTCTCAAGTTTTGCTAAAAGGCAAACATTATTGGGTTAATCCCTTGCTTCAAAAGGTTAAGTCCAAATTCCTTAACATGTCATATGATGACCTTCAAAATCTCCCTTTACTGTGCCTGTCCAGTTTCACCTTTATGCATTACCAACTGCAGCTGGACTAAATCACTTATCGTTTATGCCTGCACCACCCTGTTTAACCTTTCTGACTGTACCACTGGAAAGATCTTCTCCACCTTGGCTACCTAGTAATCTGGAAGACTGTCAAGTCCTGGGGGAAGATTTTCTGGAGAGCATCCCCTCTGTCTCTGTAATTTTCCATCCCCTTCATTTTCAGCTACATGGTAGACTGCACATATTGCCATCACCAACATCACTCTCCTGGATTTTCTTTTCCATGCCTATCACCCTTGGGCAGTTTTAATTCTTTATAGGTAGGGATTGCATTTGGCAAAAATTCATTCATTCACTCTCTTTTTCATTCCACCAACAATGACATGCTTGTTACATTACAGGCATTGTACTGGGTGCTGGAAAAAGATATAATTGAAGGAAAAATGTTTCCCATTTTCAAGAATCTTAAAATATAGGGTTGCATCTGGCTTGCCTCAGCCCAGCAGCAGGCATATAAACAACGAGATCAGACAATTTCCTCACTCCTTCATTAAAATCTTGCACAGAGGTATATGGAGACATGTGATTTGGCTGTTATAAGGTGGCAGGAGCAACTAAGGAAGCCCAATCATTCCTGCAAGTATCCTATTTCTTGTCTCACTTCTAATCCCAGCTTCCTGTCTTCTCTCCACTCCATGAGGAATACTGTATGCAATCATGCTTCCTATTCTGCTGTCATTTCCTGGGGAATTAGTTTCACTGAGTTCAAATTCATAGCTCTGATCCTCTGAGTGAGTAGTAGCTGATGCCACAGAGTGGCCAAGGCTCTGAAGTCTGTATAATGGCATTTGGATTCCAAATAGAAGGTCTCTGATGACTTCTCTTCTAGAATGAAATGCAAGTTAGAGCTGATTTGCAGCCGGACTACTGGGGTGAAGATCGTTGGTGGCTTATGTGAATGGGAGTTCCTCATCCACTGTGCCTCACTCAGTAAATAAGGAGGTAAAGAAATGTAAGAACTAGTAAATAGTTTCTCTAATAGATCATTGGTCACTAACATGCAATTTTTGTCTTTTTTTTTTTTATTACCAATATGAGGGGCTGGAGTGCTGGCTCAGCAGTAGAGCACTTGTCCAGCATGAATGAGGACTCTGGTTCAATCCCCAGCACCATGTACCCAATTAAGTGGAGAAAAATCAACAGCAACAGAAAAGATGAAAAAAGTAAAAATTAAGTCCCTCTGTCCCTTAAAAAAATATGATCGTCCTGGGGTCCACAAGCTTGCTTTGGAAGCTGTGCTTATGAGCTGAGTGTTTCTGTAGTTTGTCTTACCTGGGCAAGCACTTCTTTTTAAATTGTCTGGCTTATTCAACTTTGGCTTAATAAAGCTTAAAATGCCTCACAAATTTGACAGGATGTGAGAAGTCTGAGTCCCTGAATGACTTCGTGGAACAATGATCTTCCCACCCTTCACTTCTAGCCTGGACAAAATGACTTCAATCAGCCGTCTGCTCTTGCATTTCCCTTCATTGTACTTGTTTCGGAGGGTAGGACAGAGGTAAGGCTGCCTACAAAGAAGTTCAAGTTTAATTAAGACTAAATTAACACTAAAAAGCATACATGTATGTGTGTGTGTACACGCATGCTAAGGATTGAACTCGGGGCTTCATGCATGTGAGTCAAGCACTTTACCACTTATCCATGTCCCCAGTCCCAAAGAACATAAACTTATCACTCAGTTCCTTGTTAAGTGTGGATGAATGTGAGAATGGAGACACTGTTCTGCCAGGTGAGCTGCCTCCCCACTGCTTGTCCCAGAGATGATCCATCCAGGCTAGCCACAAAGCTCTTCTCCAGGAGATGACTTCCACTCCCTCTGCCAGTCAGGGGATTTTCCCATCTTCACTGTAGCTCCCAGCATACATACTTCCTCCACTGACTTGTCAAACTGCAGTCTTTTACAGTGTTGAGGTTGGGAACTATGGCTTTGGAGGCAGAGGGACCTGTGTGCAAATTGCTGGCTCTGCAGCTGCAGGTTTGTGACCTTAGGAAAGTTCACTTCTCTGAATGTCATTTTTAATCCTCAGGAAGTTGGATATAATAACCACCTTATGAGGGTTCATTTTAGGAACTAAAAAGGACAATAATGTGAAAATAAATGTTGAACAAGAAACAATTTAATTATTGATGATTATTTTTAATGATTATTTCTGTATTCATCATTAATGATATTTATGACTGCTCTCTTTAGCACTTATACAAAACTGTATGAAATTAGCCAAACCCAGAAACTCAAGGGTCAAATGTTTTCCCTCATTTGTGGAGGCTAGAGCCAAACCCAGGCTTGGGTAAAAGGTCAGGCTCATGTACTAGCCTCACCAAAGTTGAAGCAACACATACTCTAGGTAAACCATAAACATATAGAGTGGGGAAGAGAAGAGGCAGAAGGGAGGGGAGAGGGTGGGATGATAGGGAGGGGCCTAGGGTGAATCAACAATGTAGCTTACTCTTTACGCCCTGAGAAGTCCAATACTTATACAGTCATTTAACTGTGGAAAATGCACAAGACATTTGTATCTGTTATAGGAGGGAAATATAGAAGGGTCAAGAGACTAGGGTGTGGGTGATGTGGGAGTGATTCTGGAGATTCTGGATTAGGATCAGGGGCATATCCTATTGTTCCCACATATGCATTTATGATTGAACAACAACACAACTCCTCAATAAAATTTAAAATATGTACTATTCTTTTTTAAATTTATTTTTTTACCATAGGAGAACACAACAAGTTTCATTTTTGCATGCTTTGTTCATCAATATACCCCATATTTCTATCACAGAGTGCCGCTAATAATTTCACACAAAGTTTTTACGCTGGTCTTTCTCTGTTAGTCTATTATTTTGTTTTATGTGCTTGACGTTTTAGGCCATGAGGCCAAAGCCATTCATTTATGTATCCTGAACACCTAGCATATTGTTGGGAGAGCATAGGAGCTCAATATCTGATATTGAATGAACCAATGAAGAAACTAAAGATTCATTGTCCCAATTGTCCTTTTAAGTAGAAACTTTCTGTATGGCAGAGAATGTGCCTTATCTTGCTATCCATGGAACCTAATGGATGTCCAGCAAACATTTGCTGAATTTATTCACTAAAATTGAGAGAAGGGATCTGTGACTTAATTACCAAATCTCAGTGAGATGAGCTCATTTCTGCTAGCCTTTCTATTTTCTGTCTGCCTTGGTTTTTTTCTAGTCCCTATGTAGAATCTGGCATGAGAATCTATCAACATGAAGGCAAGAGGGATTAACTCAATAAGAACTGAATTACTGTACTCAGTAAGATTAACAACACCCTTTCCTGATTCCTACTTAGCCCCCACATCTGCCACATGGCAGGTGGGAGACACAAATCACATTGTGCTTCTGCTTCATCACCCATCCTAAATTTGTTTATGTCTTGGAAAATGAGCATGAAAGGCAGACAAGAAGGGGGAAAGAATGCACGTAGGGTAAGAGGTGATCTTAAAGGGTGACAAGAAGGAGAGATTGTCTCTAATTAGGAGCAGTTGATGCTGGAGTGGAATGACTGTGTAAACACATAAGCCTTGAACCCTTTAAAACCAATTTCAGGGCTGGAGTGATGGCCCAGTATTGGAATGCTTGCCTGGCATGCATGAGGACCCAGGTTCAAACCCCAGCACCACATACACAACTAAGTGTCTGAGAAAGAAACACCAGATGGAGAAAAATAAAATAAAATTGATTCTCCCTTTCTCTCTCTCTTTTTCCCTCCCTCTTTCCCTCTTCAACAAACAAACAAACAAAGAAAATAAACCCAAGTTCAACTTCCTTCTGTTCTCCAAAAGACTGCCTTTCTTTGACTCTGTAGGGGGAAGGAGGATGGGGGGAGACTGACACTCAAGGGAGTGATTGCTCCTCTCAGGATCAGGATGACTCCTGATTGCTTTAGCCATAAAATACTCTGCCTCCACTGTCAGTGACTAGGACCTGTCCAACACTGTCCTGAGCTATCATTAGAGGGGCAGCCAACCATGTCACCAGACTGGGCAGCAGTCACTGCAAAAATAAATGGCCAGAATTTCTCAACTGGTAATTAACAGTTAATAAAAAGGTTAACTTTCACTCCCACCCCCTTAGCCAGGTACCTTTGTGTAGGACAGCCTGGACAGACAAGGATTTAGACTGTAATCTTCCTAGTTCTACTAGGGTTCTGGAATCACTATAAAAGTCCCTTCCTAGCTGTGATACCATCACTAGATTTCTCTGGGTCATAACAGTAAATATAATGTACTTGCTTGCAGGTACTAGACGTGGCTTGGGTTTTTGATGCCTCTTATGAATATCAGATTGTCACATCACTACTTTAGATGGCCCTAGCTTAGACTAGTTGTGGGGGTTAAATGGGAACATAACAGTGCTTTTCTCACTGTTGATCAACACTTTCCTTTGCGTACTTTCCCCAAAGACTGTTGTTATATATAGATATAAACAAACATCTTCTCAGAGTCACATGCATCTTGATAGAAACAGAGAATACAGAAGGGACTCTGGACATGTCTCATTATCAGTGCCCTCCAGATAGATAATAGAAAACCTTACAAAGCAACATGTGTAGGAACATTCACTGCAGCATAGTCTTAATAGGCAGCAAATAAAAACAACTCAATGTCTATCAACAGAAGGATGGACAGAGAAATTGTGATTGTATTAAGAAAACAATTCTACATAGCAATGGAAAGGGACAAACTGCTGATCCATCCATACAAATATGGATCAGTCTCACGGATGTTAGGTTGTGAAGGAAACCAGGCACAAAAGAGGACAGCCATCTCATACAATGAATGTGAATTTGAAGAACAGAGTCAGATGTGCTCATCCAGGAAGCTTATCGGGCACTCAGTAGGCCCAATCAAAAGAGAAGCTCACAGAGACACCTCATATTCAAAATGTGTGACAAGGAAATTAAGGAAAGAATATGAATGCTGCGAGAGAGGAACACCAAATTACATTTAGAGGCAAACCAACAAGGATCGCCTCTGACTTTTCAACTCAGATCCTAGAAGCAAGAAGATCCTAGAAGGAGATATTTCAATCTCTAAATGCCTACAACCTGTAGTATATCCAGCAAAACTCAGCTTCACATTTGAAGAGGAAATAAGAACATGTCATGGTACAATCAAACTTGCAGCATTCATGAACAGAAAACCAGAATTACATAGAATTCTCAGAGATAAACTCTAGATAGAAGAACAAACAAATAATCCTCAAAACCCACAAATAGAGCCAATTCAATAAAAGTACACACTATCAAAAACACAACCAAGACAGCACAACTCACTAATAAATCACAATGACTATAACCACAACCACATAGCTATCCTAACACTGAATGTGAATGGTCTCAATGCACTAATTAAAGGACACCGATTAGCAGACTGGCTCAAAAAATAATATCCATCAATATGCTGCTTACAGAGACCCATCTTACAGCCAAAAATGAATTGATCGTGATAGAAGTTTAAACAGTGGTTCCCTGGGTGAGGGGTGGTGGATATTAACTGTGAAGGATTTGGAGATGTGCTGTATCTTCATCTGGTGGTGGGAACTAGGATGTTTGCACTTGCAAAATTTCTTTAAGTTACACACTTAAGATCAAGTCATTTTATGCATGCTATATCCCAATATAAATGTACATTTATTCATAATGCATTCTACATTATTCAGTGATTTGTTTTCTTTTTCGTGAAAAGGAAAACATAAAGGAGAATAATGTTATTCTCAGGGAACAAATCTCTCAGTGCATAGCATCAATAAGAAATGGCCTTTGAATTTGGATGCCCAAAGGCTAGATACATTTACAGTTATTAGGAAATTGCTTCTAGGGAAGGCTAAGTCCTACTAAATTAATAATCAGTGTTTGGTGACCCTTAAGGTTGAGTATGAGTCAAAAGAAATTTATTTCAACAGAATCAAATTGTATTGACAGCTCAGTAATGGTCTCTGTGCCTCATTAGTTAACACAGGAAAGATTATAGTCAATGATCAACCACTGAAGCTCCTTGGGAACCATCTTTTAGCATGTGAATCCCTGTGCTAAAATCATAATGAAACTCATTAGTTAGGAGGCAGTGGTTACATCCAATGTTGTAAAAAATGTGTTTTGATTTATCCTTCGACACATAAAATAAGGCCAACGATACAGAAAAATTATTACCACCAATAGTTTTTTAAACCTTTTAAAAATGTATGTAGATGTAGAGCATGCTTTTTCTTTCTGTTCTCAAAATGTTGATGATAAAGTATAAAAAGAAACAGAATAACAAATGCTTTTAGCTTATTAATTTGAAAATGCACTGATGTATTTATTAATGAGAAGATTGACATGGCTGGAAACCCTACTGGTTTATTTATATCATCCTCAAATCATTGTTCTAGCATGGGAATATTTGTGTGTCTGAATTTTCTTTCCTTTATTTTTTTATTTTTATTTTTATTTTTTGTTTAGGGCTGAGGGCCAAAACCAGGGCCTTGCATGTGCTAGTCAAACACTCTATCACTGAGCTAAATCCCCAATCCCCATGTATCTGAATTTTCAATGCTATATTTTACTTTTCTAACAAATCATTGTATTTCAGCATTCGTTATATACTTCCACATTTCAGTTGAGAAAAAGAATAAAAAAGGAAGAAAGAGTGGCAGAAATTCACTTTACAAGGTCAATTACAAGAAAACATGTATTACTTATGGGGAACTTTTCTCCTTGATGCTAATTCCAGAGGTAGAAAGTTCCAGAGACAGTGGTGGAAGATGCTATGTGCATGGGAACCTCAGGAGCTGCTGAAATGTTATACCAAGTGCAACTCTGAAGCCCACATTTTTATTAAAATGCAGAAGAAACACCTTTTCCATCTACCTAATCCTAATAAGATGCCAGAGCAAAGATTATGCAGCAAATGTTTTGGTGGCAGCCTGTCCAGGATTCTAGAGTTACTTGAAGGCCAAGCTTTCCCATTTTCTTTTACTTTCTAAAGAGTAGAAAGAGGATAAGAATTGTTTTGATCAAGAGGAATACACTGTAGAAATGCTAAGAAAATAACATCTTCATCATGAAGAACATTCTTTCCAGGAAAGCAGCCTTTATCATTGCTCAGCTTAATGCCTAAAATGTTGCATATCCACAAAGAATGGAGCCACATGGGCATGAGATTATTTTACCAGGCGCTAATAAAACCCGTCTTAAAGAAGATAACTTTTCAGCATTCTTTGATACACAAACCCTTCGCGGGTGATGATATGCCATCATTGTCTTATAAATGAAGAAGCTCCAGAAAGGTAAAGTTACTAGCCAAGGGCATTATGTTACAGTGGTTCTTCTTGATAGACTTCATCAGAGTTCCCTGGGAACTTGTTAGGAATGTGAATTCAGAGCCCTCAATCCACACCCACCTGTTGATACAGAGATCTGAAGACCCGACCCTGCAATCTGTGCTTTCACAAGCTCTCCAGGTAATTCTGGTACATCAAAATTAGAGACCCAGGATCTTATGTGGTTAGAGAGGAAAAGTTTAACAGCTAGAACCAACTTCTGCCTCAAAGTCATATTTTTCATAATTCCTAGTGAAAAGGCTGAAAATAGAGTCAGAAAGTAGATCTTGCTCCTTACCAGTCCATATAGGACCTCAGAAGACTCAGTTCATTTACATCTTGGAGGGAACATGAGCCGTCCATCTTAATAGCAATAGTATTGTAGAAAAAAAAAAGCAAAATTAGTCAATTAAGTTAAATTCTTTTAGATTTGGGAAATGTGCTTTTATTTAGCAGTTTCTGGTGGTATACTCAATATTTACGATATTTCTTATGCAACTTACGTGGGCTTTCTCTGGAGATCTCAACTTCTGTTCTTGGAGAATTCATCATGTCTCACCAATTTGTTTCATAGGTGTGGTGGTCTGTGAAAGACCTCAGACCAAACACTTTGTATTCCTTGAGACTCTTAGAGCCCACAGATGGAGGCCGGGCTGGCACCTGGAATGCATGGAAGACTAACAACAAAACAAAAGTGTTACAAACCGTAAGCCACAGGCAATATAAAGGGAACAGCATCTTCTCACCTCTGGCCAATCTATTGCTGTGTCAGAATACAGAGCTGAATCTTCTAGTTTTTACAGAAACCAGAAATCTGACTAAAACCACAACAAAAATCCTCTTAATTTAGACATATTAGCAATAAATTCAAACACCATGGAAACAGAATAAAATGTGTGTGTGACCCATTGGTTCATGACTTCTTTTATATAATAAATATTATGAGTTACTAGATGACCAGATTTGCCTGGGAGAACATGATCTACCTGGGGATTAAGGCAGGCAGTTATTAACTTTGAAAGCATAGCCTCAGTTTACTAAACTGAAGTGTCCTGTCTGTGAAGAACATGGATGTGGTATGGTATAAGGACCTACATGGTTTTCAGGACAGGTCAGACATTATCTTCCTTTGTGAGGCCTACTCTAACTCACCAATGCTGTGTTTACAGGGCTTCTTCTTTCTCAAACTTCCCATATCAGTCTTAGGCCACTCTGATGTTACTTTCTCTGACACCATTTCTAATGCTACTATCATAACACTCTTAAGGTTGTTGGAGCTGAGCTAGGTTAGAGATGCTCTGAGCCAGGTGCCTCAATTTTAGGTGAGGACACACATAGAGATCCAATGATTTGAGTGGGGACAACAAGAACTAGTTGATGTGGAAACTGGGACCCTAGAATCTAATTCTTGGCTCTTTACAACTGAGCAAGCAATGCCATCTGCGCTGAAGGGACTATGGAGCAAGCAGAGATGCGGGAAATCTGGGGTCCTGATTTTGAACCCCTCTACCTCTAGGCCACTTAGTCAATTTCCCATACACAAAGAAAAAAACAACATTCAGTAACCTCTCCCCACTGGAGTGAGAGAATAATTAAGATGATGCTAGCTTTCCAAAATTAAATGCAGTATTTAAATCACCATCAATATTTAATCTATTTATTTTTTTCTATGCCATATTTTTAATCTCAAAACCATAGTATCACCTTGTTATAATGAGGGGATATTTTGTTCATGTTTATTTCTCAGTAGGCCCATTAAGGTACTCAGAGTAGTTGGTCTTACAAGTTTTCTAATAGTTAATTTATTCTTTTTATTTATTTATTTTACATTTTGGTACCAGGGATTGAACCCAGAGATGTTTAACTACTAAGCAACGTTCCTAGCCCTTTTTATTTTTTTATTTTATGAGAGCATCTCACTAATTGCTTAGAGGCCTCACTAAGTTGCTGAGGCTGGTTTTGAACTTGTGATTCTCCTGCCTCAGCCTCCAAAGTCACTGGATTACAGGTGATGCCATCATGCCAGAGTATTACTTTTATTTTTAAAATTAACATTTGAGTCATGAAATCTTGTCTCCCAAAGTAATCATCTACTTCAATGTTTTCCAAACTTTTACTTGGAAAACTCACTCTTCCAATGAAATGTTCTGTGCTTGCCCAATATATGAGTAGAGCTGACATGGCAGCAAGACTTTGTAGTCTCTCTGGCAGTGTCTTCCCATAGTGCTCTTCCATACATAGTGTTACTGTACGAAACACCAAGTCTCAGGAGCTCACATCAACAATTCAATTTGTTTTCCTGAGGTTTGCTTGATCTAGGCACAATCAAGAAACTGGGAGAATACTCCAAAGATAAGTGCATATAATTCTATTCTAGGAAAATTAAGAATTTATATCACTATTTTAATCAACCATGCAATACTACCATATGGTGATCTTGGAGTTAACTCTGTGTAACTCATGAAAAAATACCAAACAATTCAAAAACCAAAAACCATGGTTTGAGTCAATCTTTTTTTTTTTTTTTGTACTGGGAATTGAACCCAGAGCCCTTTAACTACTGAGCCACATTCCCAGCCCATTTTATTTTCGTATTTATTTATTTATTTTTTTGAAATGGTCTTGCTAAATTTCGAAGGCTGACTTTGAACTTGCAATCCTCCCGCTTTAGCCTCCCAAGCTGCTGGTATTACAGGCATGCACCACATCATTTTGAAAATTATAAAACTGAGATGAAGAAAGATGAATTACTCCCAGGGCTAAACAGTTGGAGGCAAGTCTAGAACCCTAATTGAACTCCCCAAAGTTCAGCACTTTCTCCAGCACAATACAATAGGTGTTCCTTCAAAAAAAAAAATGTCCAGGTCCCTTGAATTAAATAGAAACATTGTCAACGTAAAGTTGAAAGTCCTAAGCTGTACCTATTTTGCTGGTTCTGGTGAGTTTAGAAGTTTGTTCAATAAGTAGAACCGTAGCTTGGGTGCTGTAAAGTTAATGGGGACTTCCTTCTGCAAGAGCTGGCATTTACTGGCAGTGTGACCTTGCAAGACTGTTTTATTCTCAAAACATCTTTTCTCGCATTTATCAACTAGGGAATCATGATGTCTTCAGAGGGTTGCTGTGAGAATGAAGTACTTGACGCTCAATAATTTCGAGCTCTTTTTATCATTGATTCATTATTCAGTTGCCAAGAGCTAAGCTTTCTTTTTCTTGTGTGTTATTAGGAAACTGATATCCTGTTTTAAGGAGTATATCTTCCTTACCAAAGTCATAAATATTATAGAAAGAGAACCAACCACCTCTCCATGTAGCAAATTGCACAATGAAAAGGTGTCCTCTCTACCCAGTTCTTCCGGTTGTTTCTAATATGGGAATTGCCTATTACAGAAAGCAAACTGGAAATGATTCATTTGAAGATATAGTATGCATTTGATAATTACTGTAACAGAGCAAAATTCAAAGGCTTAAATAATCGATTCTGCAGTGGAAATCTTAGAGGCTGTTTGGTCGGCAGGGTGCTTATTTGACTTGTGGTGGTGCATTCTCATTTTTCCTTGATGGTCAGATGTCATAATCAGAACCTCTGTGACATGTTGGTCTTACTTGAATGTTTATCACCTTGCAGTGCTCTCTCATCTTGAAGCCAGTACTTTTCCTGCCGTCCAAATGTCTTACCTATTCATCAGTCTGTCAAAATATCTAGAAACATTTGAAAAGCAAGTGCCTAATTTGTGGAGAGAAAATATGTTTTAAAAAATTTCCCCAGAGCTTCTTTCTGCAAGAATTTCAATAAATATAACTGTGACCATAGGCTATATAAACACCAATTAGACACAGTGACTTGAATTATCTGGTTATTGAAACATTTTGTGAAAATTACTCTGTTGACTAAAATAGAAATTGGGATGGAAATTCTCATAAACACCTTTCCTAAAAATTCAAATATATGTCTCTATTTTGCAAATAGTCTTGTATCCTGGCTGTTTTTAGCATCTGTTACCTTGAATTTTGTAGTTCAAATAATACTACCTCTTCTACCTGGGAATGTTCACAAGTCCTTTTATTTCCTTCAACTCAAAACAAACTGTAGAATGTTGGTTTCTAGGTAATCCAGTGAGTAGATTAACTGAGTGTAGATAATATTTGTAACTAGGTAGACATGTTCCCTCTTAGTTTTTTTATTTTATTTTTTTGAGAGAGAGAGAGAAACAATTTTTATTTAGTTTTTCACATGTTTTTTTAATGATGCATTTTAAAAAATTTTTATTAGATGTATATAGAGATACAATTGAGGGGGAAGCATTATCAAACAATCAAGAACCAATGTATATATACTTAGTTATCCAGGGCTAATGCCAAATCATGGATGCCCGGCTTGGGTTTCCCTTGTTGTTGTTTCTCCCAGAAGAACTCCTAAGTTAATTGGATATCTCACATGTTCTTTTTCGTTTTTGTTTTTGCTTTGACACTTTGTTGGGTGCGTGGTGCTGGGGTTTGAAACCATGTCCTCACGCATGTCAGGCAAGTGCTGTAACTGCTGGGCCATCATCCCAGCCCCTCCCTGATAGTTTCCGTTCTTTTTTTTTTTTTTTAGATGAATATGGAGTTACAATTGAGGGGGAAACATCAAACAATTCAGAACAAATGTATATCTACTTAGTTATCCAAAGCTAATGCCATGTCATGGATGCGCAGCTTGGGTTCCCCATGTTGCTGTTTCCCCCAGAAGACCCCCTGAGTTAAATGGATATCTTGTGGAGGTCAGAGATCTCCTTCTGAGATGATTCCCCCATATTCCCACCCTCCAGTCTCCTTGATATTCTTCCTAGGCCCTCCCCCATGCTGCCCCCCCCCACCAACGCCTCTAGGTATCCTGGGCAGTTTCCGTTCTATTAAAGTGGAGGACTATTAGAAAATTAGAAGAAAAGGGAAGGCTTGCATAAATTTTCAACAATGCACTTTCTGCAGTCACCACCTTCACATGCCCATTGTTTTTCCATTCATTTATTTGTTACCTTTCACTGGCTCAATAAGACCTGCTTCTCAGCAAAAAGTTTTCTCTTGGTGTGTTCTATTGTACATAGCAAAGGGGCTTCCATCTACCAAGATGATTTTTCAAATTAAAATTTCATTGAATCCAGGCATAGTGAAGGAAGCCTGTAATCCCAGTGGCCTGAGAAGCTGAGGCAAGAGGATCACAAATTTGAATCCAGCCTCAGCAAATTAGCAAGGTCCTAAACAAGTTAGTGAGACCTATCTCATTATTAAAATAAATAAATAAAAAGGACCCGGAATGTAACTCAGTGATAAATCACCCCTGAGTTTAATCCCCACTACAAAAAAATTCCACTGAAGTGTAACAAATGTAAACATTTTTTATAAAATGAATACAGATAAGAAATAATCTCGTAGATCAAGAAATAGAAAACCAGCAACACCCTGAAAGATAACGTCATGCTCCTTCGAGTCCCAATCTCCCAAAAGGTAATCATGGTCCTGACTTCTAATTCCGTAGACAGTTTCATTTATGAACTTTTTATAAATAGAATTATCAAATGTGTACTTCTTTGGTTCAATTTGTTCAAAATTTTGTGTGTCATATCCATTTATTTTGTTACCCATAATACTGATTGACTGGCAGTGCTGTTGCTGGGTAGTATCGCATGTTTGACAAATATACAATCTATCTATTCTGTTCTTGATAGACATTTGAATTGTTTCGGCTTATTATTATTATTACTATTTCCAGTAGCTATTACAAATAGTGCTGCTAAGAATATTTTAGTACATAATATTAATAAACATACAAATGAATTTTGGCTGTACATGTAGGAAGGGAAATGTTATGTCATGAATTATGAGTATCTATTTTTTTTTAAAGAATCAACTTTTATTGAGTTTTTCACATGGCTTTCTTTGCTCTGACACTTAGTTGTATACATGGGTTGCTGGGGTTTGATCCCGTGTACTTGCGCATGCTGGGCAAGCGCAGTAACCACTGAGCCACAGCTCCAGCCCTAATTAGGAGTATCTTTAATTTTAGTAGATATTACTATACAGTTTTCTTCAGTGGTTTTACCAGTTTACTCCTACTTACACCAGCAGTAGTATAGAACTCTAGTTGCCCCCACATATCTCTACATTTGACATTGTTAGTCTTTTCTGTTTAGGCAATTGGGTAGGAGTTCTTAATTATTAATGAGGTTGAGATGTCTTTCCAGACTTATAGACTGAGTATCTTCTTTGTAAAGTTCTTGTTTAAGTTTTTTGCACATGTTTATATTAGTTGCCGGATCTTTTCTTTATAACTAGTAAGAATTCTAGCATATTCTGAATATAAATCCTCTGCTGGATATTTGCACTGTGAATCTCTTACTTGGAGATTTTTTGTTTGCTTGTTTTCTCTTCCTGGTGTCTTTAATGAAGAGAAGTTCTTTGTTTTATTTGTAAATATTAAATCTCTTTGCAGTGATGAATTTTTGCATCATGCTTAAGAAGTCATTGCTTCCTCCACCATCTGAATGTCCTCATCCCCCAGGAGTTTTATTGTTTGACTTTAGCATTTAAGTCTCCAATCTGGCAGAATAATTTTTTAAGTGTAAAGTTATGATTCAATCTTTATTGTTTTATAACTATTTTTAATTGGCCCCCAAAATTATTCTATTCAAGATTCCTGTGCTCAACTTCTTAATAAATTTAAGAAATGTATTGTACTATAATTTTTTTCTAATTCTTAAAATTTATTGTCATTTTTATTCCTTCTACAAAACACATATTATTCAGAGTTATAATCACATCACAGAAAATATTAAAAATTAAGCAATCGCTTCTTAAACAAATTAATTGATATAATTTAATGATATAAAAATATTAGTTAACACCTGTTTGGGAAACAGCACTTTACTACGTCCAACTTTGAAATTACTCTACACAAGTGAAAATAGTCTGTTTGAATTTCTTCTCTGTGTGTGTTTGTGTGTGTGTGTGTGTGTGTGTGTGTGCGTGCATCTCAGATTGAACCTAGGACGTTGCACATGCTGATGTGCTACAATTTCCTAACATATTTAAAAATAAGGCTTAAAAACTAGTTATAATGACCTCTAACTTTACTTCCTTTCTTTAAAATTGTTTTGGTCTGGGCTGGAGTGGTGGCTCAGTGGTTTTGGTGCTTACCTGGCAAGCACGAAGACCCAGGTTCAAACCCCAGCACCACATACACAACTAAGTGTTGGAGCAACTAAGGCCATGTGAAAAACTAAAAAAAAGTTGTTTCTCTCTTTCTCTGTCTCTCTCACTGTCCCTCTCTCTTTTAAAAAAATAAAAATAAATAAAATTGTCTTGGCCAATTTTTTAATATTTATATTCTTATATATAAGTTTAGAATCAGGTTTTCAAGAACTATAAACAAAAGTCTGTCAAGACATTGATTGGGATTATCCTGTCTGCAAATCATTCTGGAGAATCATAATGTTTTTTAAATACTGAATTTTTCAAACCATGTGCCAATAATATATTTATTTAAAACTTCTTAAATTTTCTCAATATTACGTTTACACATCTTTCATTAGAATTATTCTCATGGTCTATGGGTTATTTTACAGCACTTGTAAAATATTTTAATTTTCTATTTATTTTTCAGGAATATAGATACAATTGATTTTCTATAGTGACATTCTATCAGGGTATATTGCTGATTGACTCACTAGATAATTAAGTCTGTAGATGATTCTTTGTATTTTTGTGCAAATAATCATTTTAATGTGTTCATTTTGATTTTTAATTCTTTTCCTATTTTTATTATTGTCTAGCATCTTCTGGTAAAATACATGATAATTTCAGGTCTTCATCTTTTTTTAATTTCAGAGAAAACATTGAATATTTTATTACTATTCACTTGATTTTTATGTGATTTTTATCAATATTTGCTGTAAAATCAAGTTATCTTCTTATTAATAACTAATGATGCATGTATTTTAACCCATGTGACTACTTTTTGTAGTCTTTGCTCTTATTTCCTAAATATTTACTTGTTCTGTTCATCTTTTTCTTTCTTGTATTTTCATGTTTCTATGTTAGATCACTTTGCTTGGATGTTTTGGGTGTCTGTTAACAACACATTATTTTTTATGCATTTTCTTTTTACCTGAAAGGATAGTTAGGAATTAGGATAATTTCACTTTTTTTTTTTTTTTTTTTTGGTACTAGGGAATTAACCCAGGGATTCTTAAAGCTGAATCACATTCCTAACCCTTTTTATTTTTTATTTTGAAACAGGGTCTTGCTAAGTTGCTTAGGTTCTCACCAAGTTGCTGAGTGTGGCTTCCATTTTTAAGAGTAGCTTGAATTATAGGCTTGCTTCACTGTGCATGGCTAATTTTGCTTCTTGTAGAATTCAAGATTGGCAGCAATTTTCCACTGATATTTAAGCATGTCACGCCATTGTCTTATTTTATTGAGTTGACTTGTTGTACAATCATAAATGTATAAGTAGTAACAATATGCTATGCTAATCCAGAATCACCCTGCATCACTCACACCCATCTCTTGACTCTTCTACATTTCCCCCATAACAGATATGTCTCTCTATATATGTACATATATAAACACACATCCATATGTTATATGATTGTGCATTTTCCATAATTAAATGATTGCATAAGTATTATTTGGCTTCTCAGGGGAGCAAAGAGTAAGCTACATTGTTGTCCCCCACCCCAGATCCCTATCATCCTTCCCTGCCTCCTCTCCGTCCCCCTACACCTGCACATCTATTGTTCCTCTAGATTATGTGTTGCTTCCACTTTGGTGAGTCTAATATGTGAGCTTGATCTTTCACCCAAGCCGGGGTTTTGCTCTAGCTTCCACAAAGAAAGGAAAACAATTGACCCTTGAGTCTGAGTTTGACTACTTTTGCTCATCCTAATTTCTTCTATTGCCATCCACTGTCTTTTAATTGCTATCATTTTTGTAAGAATAAAGTCAGGCCCAAAAGCAGCTAAGGAAAGCTTTAATTGGGGTAGAGAGCTCTCAGGGCAAATTCACTGGGCCTGCAGAGTGAGGGCAGGTAGGGGAAGTGGAACCCTCTCTCTCAGGGCCCGGCTGGGTGGTGACTTTATCTGGGGTGGGCAGGAGGTCCTTCACAGATTTGCTGGTAACTTCCATCAATCATCCGGTGATTATGAGACACCATTGGGGCTTGTTTGCCAGCATCTGATTAGTTGTTCCTTTCTGAGGCATGTAGGCTGCCTGATGCCTCTCCCAGCTGCCTGGAATCAACCTACCATCCCGATGTAGGGAGGCAGCTCTAAGGGCATTTGGTTGTACATCAGTCAAACGACCTTGCTCATGTGGTTTCAGACAAACCTGTCATAGAGACTTGAAAGAAGCTAATGAGCAGTGGGAGTAGTGGGTGAGCGAGAGACCTTGAATTTGGTGGGCCCCAACATAGTTCAAGTCCAGGACTGGGCATCTGGGAAGGGCATCTTTTTAAGGCAGGAGTCATGATACCAAGGGGAGTGGCCCAAGAGTTTGGCCGCTGTTGGGCTAGTAAGTATAACTGTAAGGGGTCCAGTCCAGGGAGGTTGCAGCGATTGAAGATGCAGTTCCAGAAGCAAAACTGTGTCGCCTGGTTAAAGAGAGACAGCAGCTGATTGGGGTTGTGATCCCGGCTGGAGATGAAGCGGTGGATGGCGTGGGGAGACAGCAGTCTGCATGTTCCCTTGGGAGTTTGTGTATGAGTGTAAGATAGGATAAATAAGATGCCAGAGGAGGAGGGGTTACAGGAAAATTTTGGTTGGTTAGGAAAGGACTCCCATAGAGTAGCTCAAAAGGGCTGAGGCCTGAGGGGGCCCTAGGAGCTGCCTGAATTCAGGTAAGGGCCAATGGAAGGAGAATGCCATTAGCCTTTTCAACCGTACCTAAGGATTGGGATTGGTAAGGGATGTGGAGCCTCCAAGGGATGTTGAGGCCTTTGGAGGCTAAATGAACAGTCTAAGATGTGAAAGCTGGACTGTTGTCTGACTGGATGGACACAGGAAGTCCGAATCTGGGAACGATCTGTTCAATGAGAATGCAGGCAATGGCGTCTGCAGTCTCCCTAGAGGTGGGGAAGGCCTCTATCCAGCCTGAAAAAGTATCAACCAAAGTAAATAATGAAGCTTTTTGTGTCTTGGCATAAGCTCGCTGTTTGAGAAGGGCAATCTGGTCCCCCAGGAAAATCCAGCCATCATCCCCAAAATGGCCATCCTGAGTTCTCAGGTCTTTCTGTTCCTGCAGAGAATATTTAGGTTGGCAGCAGAAGTGCCTCCAAGAGGGAAGCATTGACCACTGGTGACCCCTTTGTGGTTAAAAACCCATGTTCCTTCCAAATAGCTGAATGTGTGAGCAATTAGAAAAGCTTATTTGGAATCTGTGTAGATGTTAACCTGTTTACCTTTAGAGTGAGTGAGGGCCCTAATGAGAGCAAAGAGTTCGGCTTTTGGGGAGGTCCCTTCCAGAAGGCAGCTGGCTTCCAGAACTGAGGAGGTGGTGACGACCACATAAGTGGCTCTATGGGGTCCATCAGCACCTAGCACAGAACTGCCATCTGCAAAAATGGCTAGGTTAGGTGAGGGGAATGGGTAATCAAAGAGGTCCTCACAAGTTGAACACAGAGCTTCCAGGACCTGTGAACAAGAATAGCTGGCAGTTCAGAGGTTAGGACAGGGGGAGAAGTGTAGCAGGGTTGAGAGAAAAAAAGCAGAGAGAAATGGTGGGATTTTCTATGAAGTGGAGGGGAAACTCTTGAATCCGTGATGTGCTCTGGAGGGGGGAGGGATTTACAGCTTAAGAGGTCCTGGAGTCCATGAGTGGAGAATAAGGTGATTGGTTGGAGTAAGGCAAGGTTTAGGGCTTCCTGTAAAATTTTCTTGCTTGGAGAGATATACCGCTGGTCTATATAGCAAGGTCCATTTGGCTGAGCGAGGAGGCCAGTGGCAACACCCTGTCTTTCATCCATGAAAAGTTGGAAAGGATGATTAGGGTTGGGCAGGGGGAGATGTGAGAACATCTCTGAGCTTGTAAAAGGAGTTGGCTACCATATTGGGGGAGGCAAGAGGCCTATGAGGGGTCTCCTTTGCTACCTGATATAGAGGTCTGGCAAGAAGGGCAAAGTTAGGGACCCAAGTTGAGTCCTTCCCTGTGGGTATGGGAGATAGGAAACTGGGGACGTGAAGGAAATTCAGTCTGAGGTTTCAGTTGGATAAAACTGGCTTGTGGTGAGAGGCTATAATTGGCTTGGAGGTATCCTAGACTTGAGGGTCAACCAAGTCTGAGAGCAGCAGTAAAGTAAGTGATGTGAGGATACTAGAGAGTATAAGAAACAGAGGTAGGAGAAGGTGAGTAGTAGTATCCATGGAGAGGAGTTGCAGGGTGTCCCCTAGGAGTTGGAGAACATCTCTGCTTAGGAGGAGAATTGGATAGTAGGGAATGACCAAGAAAGAATGTGTGAAAGTGTGTCCCTCCAGGGTACAGGCCAGCTTAGCTGTTCTGTTTGGGAAGGAAGGTTTCCCATCAATTCCCTTAACCAAAATCTGGGAAGGAAACAAAGGCCCAGAGTGGGCAGGCAATACAGAATAAGTAATCCCCATGTTCACAAGAAAATTTATGGAGTTACCCCTACCTGGAGTGTTGCCCTGGGCTCGGCGAGGGTGATGGAGGTCCTTGAGTCTGGGCTCTCTCAGTCTTGTGAATCCCAACAGCTCAAGGGAAGGGACTGCCTGGCTGGTCACACACCTGTGTAGAGGCTCTGGGGCGGGTTCAGCCATAGAGCAGTCACTCTTCCAGTGCCCTGCTTGTTTGCAGGTGGGACACGGCTTTAAAGGGGCCGAGGGTTTGGGCACTGAAGGGTGCAGTGACCTTCTCGTCCGCACTTGACAATCCCTGGCGGAGAGGATTCCTGGTCCCTCTTTAAAGCTCTTGCTGGTGCCGCTGGCCATGGGGCAGCTACCAAGTTTGCCAAGGTAAATGAACCTGTGTGGCCAATTCAGCTGATTCTTCTTGGGCACTATAGACTTTAAAGGCCGTTTTTATCAGATCTTAGATAGGGGTCTGAGGACCCTCCTCAGCTCATTTGAGCCTTTTTCCTAATATGAGGGGTCAATTGAGAAATAAAATGAGTTGCTCACACTGTAACCCCGGAGGGAGATTCAGGGTTCTATTTAGTATATTTGATAAGGGCCTCTGTAAGACGGTTAAGAAATAGGGCTGGATTTTCACCTGGATTCTGGGTAGTTTCCCTCAGTTTATCAAAGGTAATCACTTTTTTGGAAACTGTTTGCATCCCTGCTAAGATCCAGTTGGGCTCGTTTGGTGGAACTGCCACTACACCTGTAGATAAACATCATACCAGGTGAGCTAGAAGAGTCAGCAGAGAAAAAAATCCCAGATGCCTTTCAATCTGGGAAAGGTCCTGGAGTGAAAATGGAACGTGGACTTGCCCAACACCCTCTGAACCAGCCACCTCCTGGAGAGGACAAGGGAGTTCTGGGTTGGGTGGTGGGAGGGTTTGACGGGATTCAGTGTGGGCACTGACAGGAGAGGAAAGAGTTGAGTGGGTGGGAGGACCCCCTGGGGAAGGAGAAGGAAGGGAGGGGAAAGAATCAAGAGGAGGAGCTGTAGATATGAGTGGGGAGGGAGTGCAAGGGGGTCTTGGGGTCAAGAGAGGAATTAGCATTTCCCATGGCCTTTCAAGCATCACTTGGAGGAGAACAGGAGCAGAAAGAGGCATCCCAAATTCTGGTCCTGTTCACCTGAGGACCGGGTGGGTAGTCTGAGACTGGGACATCTCCTCTGCCTGTGAGGCCTGAAATAAAATGGGTGGAACAAACCAGAGACTGGGAAGTGTCCACAGTCTACCAGAGTCCCAAACAGAACACATGGAGAGGTCTGAGACGCGCGCAACCTAACAGATAGACCCCCCAGAATGGAGAGTGATCAGAAGGCCAAGGTAAAGGCAAAAAAAAACTTACCCCACTTCTGTGGGCCCAGATAAAAAGAAATAAAGTGGGGCAGGAGCTTTCTGATTCCTCTGTGGGAAAGGGTGGACCTCAACCCAGCAGGGAGAGGCCCAAAACCCTTCCTGGGTTTCAGCAACAGGTATAAGAATAAAGTCGGGCCCAAAAGCAGCTCAGCAAAGCTTTTATTGGGATCAAGAGCTCTGGGGCAAATTCACCGAGCCAGTAGGTAGGGGAAATGGAACCACCTCTCTCACAGCCCGGCTGGGCTGTGACTTGATCTGGGGTTGGCAGAGGAGGTCCTTCAGAGATTGGCTGGTAACTCCCATCAAACATTGGGCGACTGTGAGATGCCACTGGGGCTCGATTGCCAGCGTCTGATTAGTTAGGTTGCCTGATGCCTCAGCCAGCTGCCTGGAATCAACCTAGCAATTTTTGCTTAAAATTCAGTTATAGACTTATTACTGTTTAAGCTAATGTGTATGTATGGCTGCTTTTATGAAGTTATTTTTGGTTTTTGCTAATCTTAGTATGTTGTTTTTAGGTTTTCCTATTGATCCTGCTTGGAGCTTTAAAAACTTAAAATTTGTAACATAAAGTCTTTCATAGGTTTTAAAAAATATTTGACATCACCTCTACCAATTTTGGACCCGCCAAGTTCTCCCTCTCCTCTGCCCACAGGTCTCCAGTTACCTAGATGCTGGACCTTGGCACTGTTTTCCACATATTTCCTGTGCTCCTTCCCCATCACTTTTGTTCCCCATTATTCAGCATTTTCTAGAATTAGCACATACTCAAGAGAGAAGAGAATCTCATAAAATTGTGGTTTGTTTCTCTGAAATTTTCTTTTCTTTGGAATCTTGACCCCTCAAGTCCTGATGGTCTGGCTAGTTCTCCGAGTACCTTCAGACATTTTTTCCGATTTTGAATTTTATTTCACTTTTCTTATTGCTCCTCGGGGGAGTGTTGTACTGTTGTGAGTGACTTCATCTTAGCCAAAGCACAAGTTCCAAGCTCCTTTTAACACAAAAATTCAATCCAGCACACATTTATTAAGCTATAAAATTCTACAATGCAATTATTCTAAGCACAAGAAGTTTCTCTCGCTAAGATTGTGATCTTTCTGCTTCCATAGCACAGCACCATTCTCTTAGGGAAGAATGACTAGGTTACGACTTCAAAATGAGGCGATGTCCTCACATTTATTGCCTCTGACATTGCAGAAATGGCCGGGATGTTCAGTGGTAGCTCTTTTACCTCTTTGGAAGCACCAAGGAACATTCCTTCTGAATTCTTTCTGAGGAATATTGAAAAGCTACTAAACTACAGTTTTGGTAAAGATTTTGTTTTGTTTTTAGTTAAATATTTTTAAAGCCTACATTTGCTCTTCTTACTTGGCATTATATGTGATTGTTTTCTGGTCATTGACATGTAAAACTTTGTGAAACTTGCTTGTCTTTTCCCCTAGATAACAGGAAAATACATAATCAATTATCTGTAGCAAAGCCTTTTGTGGGTCGTGAAGGGAGATTTTGTTTTTTAAGAGAGAAGGACAGTGAGAGAGAGAGAGAGAGAGAGAGAGAGAGAATCAATTTTTATTGAGTTTTTCACATGGCTTTTGCTGCTCTGAAACTTAGTTGTGTACGTGGTTGCTGGGGTTTGAACCTGTGTACTTGCGAATGCTGGGCAAGCGCCATAGCCACCAAGCCACTGCTCCAGCCCCATGAAGGGAGATTTTGACTGGTCTCTCATAGCTAAAAGCAGTTCTCTAAGTCTGATGAATATTTAGAAAAAGTGTATTATACATCTGATTCTTGCTTTAAATGCACATTTTTTTAAAATTTCCCATTTCCTGGCTTAAAGTACCAGGTCTAGAAATATGTTTTCTTGTCTGAAATGGAAAACATACTTTCTGTTTAGTCAAAATTTTAAAAAATGTAGTTGTTGTTGTTTAGATACAAGGTGTCTCTCAAAGACTCATGTGTGACACAACATTAGAAAGGTCAGAGGTAAAATGATTGGGTTATGAGAGTTGTGATCTAATCCGTTATTCCGCAGATAGGGATTAACTGTGGAAGCTAGGCAGGTAGGGTGTGGCTGGAGGACCTCGGTCACTGGGGGGCGTGCCTTTCTGGTTTGTATTTTTGTCCCTGGTGAGCAGAGCTCCCTCTGATTTCTGAATGTCATGCTCTGAACTGACTTCCTCATCCACACCCTTCCACCAAGCAGTGGGAAGTGATGATTTCTAAAATTCCCAGCTGTTCTGCATTCCACTTGACTTTTGAGTTGGGTGAACAGTTGTTCACCATGGTGAGCTCATCCTCCTGTAGCATTCAAAAACCTGTGGCCTTTAAGCTCTCTTCCACATCTTGCTTCATGGCCCCTGGGTTAAGAAAGTTTGAAACCAATGTAGCATGTACATATCTGATTTTGGATAATAATCAGATTTAATGTTTATCTTTTATTAAGATCCAGGAGATGTGATACCACTTGGCTGGAGGAGGGTATGTTTCCCAAAGACAGGCTCAGGGTCCAGTGCTATTTACCATCATACGTATTTTTTGTTTTTCTAAAGTCAAATCTGTTTTATTCATTCTCATTATCTGCTTCCCCCCACCCTGTAAAGTCATGGATTTATGATTCCTGTCATAGTAGTTAGGACTGATTGTGAAAAAAAAATTTTTTAAAAATATTTTGTGTGCATGTAAATCACATAAGTAAAAATCTCTTAACAAATCTGCAGTTAAGCAGATTATCTAGATGTGATGGAATTATAGACAGTTGAGGGTGCACACTCAAAGAGAAAATGAAGTATAGAAAGATTATTCTTAAGAAAATTGCCTCAGTTTTGGATTCTTTTATATCTTCCTTTTTCCCTGTCACTGGTTTGCCTAGAAGCTTGTTGTTAGGTCACACTGCATTATTTGTGTTGTTCCGTATGTTTTTTTAATATCCCCCTAGGATTTTTTGGAAGTTATTGTACTGCAGGCAGGCAAGGGAGAAAGGAAGAAGAATGGAGTGGTCCACCCTTATGGGAATAAAGTCTGTGAAGATGAAGACCTTCAGAGTTACATTCCATCAGAGCATCTTCAACGTCTCAAAAAATCTATTTACCAAAAAGAAAATAAAATTTCTCTATTTCTGTTCCAGTAATGGTAAATGTCAATGGCCAAGGACTTCCCAGCACTGTTTCCTTGCACATGAGAGGTTTGCTTTATTTGTTCTCATCTTTTATAATGAGGACTGTGTATCGACCTGAACCCTCAATTTTGGTACATTTGTCAATGACTTTGTATTTTAGAATAAGAAAATGAAATTAGAATTAGAGAACGACATACCACCTCCTGGAATTTGGCCATTGTAAAACAAGTAGTCTCCTTCAGTTTGGTTCTTACCTTTGTGTGCATTTCCTGTTTTAAAATGCAAACGTATACAATTTCCAATTAAAAATATAGCGTTCCAAGGAGTGTAAACTAGGATTGCTGGCGAGAACTAGCCCCTTGGAAAAAGAAAGTATTAATAAAAACTAAAGTGAGTAGCCAAAAACAAACCAAACAAATCTGAGAGTACTTTTGGAAGAACTTGTACTTTGTAATTTAATTTGTAAGAATGATTTCACCTGCTCTTGAAAATAACCCACCAAGAGTTGAAATCAAAGTTCCCAAGATAAAACTTATTAGTTTAGCTTTCCAAAGTCTGTTAAATGTGAGTCTCTGCAGACGCTTCCTGTCGGGATGCGTGGAAATGCTACTGTTTGTGCAGTCACGCACGGTGTCACCTGTGCTCCTGCAGGCAGGAGCAAACCGTCTTCGTGGGAAGCCTGGCTCTACACTGTTCATCAGCCACATGCCCTTGGCGGTGAGGGTGCTTCATTTTCCTCATCTGAAACTCCTATCTCCCCACCACCTTTCTTCTCCTTCCGTAATTCCTCCTGTACAGCCTCACGTTTGTCTCTGACAAGAAAACTACAGTGGCCATTGTGTGAGTTTGACTCACTGCTTGGCTGAGGAGTGTGCAGTGGTTTGGTTTGGTTTTTATACTTTTATTTATTTTCCTCAAAATTACACATTGGCTGATATTCATATTATCCTTGCTTCTTTCTAAAAACATGGAATATTGTTTGGGTATTTTAGGAGTGCAGAGAAATTAAAAGCATGGGCTACATTAAAAGCATGGAGAATAACAAAAGAAGCAGTAGGAGTCCATCTCCTCCAGTTACAAATGCAAAGTTAGGGACATGGTGAAAGGAGAGGAGATGTGGAAAGTCTATGATGTCTTTTATTTATTTATTTATTTTGTATGAGTTGTCCTCACCATAGGACTCAGGCTTTTGATTGTAACACTCCTCTGTGCAAATTCCCAAGGATGGGAGGTTTCGTTGATTTATACCTGGCCATTCCTGTCTTTAAACCAGGGGTCAGGGATTTAATGTGGCTCCTGTCCATTTACTAAACATATTTTGGTCTCCCAAAAATGGGACTATAACCTTATAATGTGTCCTTAATCACTGTAGATGTGTCATCAGATGGACTTGGCCAAGTTTCCATCAATCTCCAGATTTCCATAAGCCTCTTTTGTGACGGATCACACAGGTTTTTAGAGTCTCCAGCAATTAGCACAAATTTAGAACCAATATCCAAAGTTCCCAAATCCTTCACACTCCTTTCTTCTTACCAAAACACAATCACCCATGGGAATGGCTAAACGTCATTCTCATCTGGAAAATCTTCAGGTAACAGGCACAACATGCAGGTTTGGTGAGCTACGGGATTCTTCTTAGTTGAAGAACTCGAGTTCTATGAACTGGTTTAGGTCTGAAAACTGGTCAGAGACCAAAAATCTCCACCAGAAAATTTGAGCTAGATTTCTTCCCAAGCAATCAAGAATATGTCAGGCAGCCCCTTACTAGACTGCCATCTGTTTCATCTTTGGACACTGCAAGCAACTTGTCATATCTGCCCTGCATCCAGGGCAGATGAGGTACCCCTCAGAGCCAAGCAAGCCTTCTGCTCTGGGCACACCCTTTCCTTTCCTTTTTTTTCTATTTATTCTCTATGGCCACAGTGAGCCAGATGACTCAATAGCTTTTCAAATCTTATTGTTCTTTGTTGCCCAGGATAGCCACGTGACCTCCCGGTAGCTTCCCCGTCCTCCTTATTTCATCTCATGCTGCCGGTGGTGGTAAACTGAGTACTCTTGTCTCCACCACATGCCCTGGATTATGGATTTCCTCAAGATAGAGGTAGTCTGCGTTCCTCGACCATGTGAGCAACTCGATCCTAGCGCTCATTATGCAGGCTTCGTGATCCATTCTGTTGCACACCACAGTAGCAGGTTGAGTTCCCATCCTCTCAAGTGGCACGAGCCAATGGGGGGTAGAGGAGTTTGACGGAGGCGGTTTACAAAGATGCGGATGGTGTGCATGGGGGGGGGGGCTGAGGAGTTGCCAGTTTGGCAGGACCAAGCATGTGCCCGGGGGGTTAAATACGTGACACACAGAGTTCTAGCCAGTTTCCGTGTTATCAGAGGCTGCCTCGCCTCCGCTTCCACTTTTCCTGGAGTCGTACATGCTGATCCTCCCAAGATTTCCACAGGATACTCTTGCTGTCTCCTCACCTGTATCTTTCCAAACAGGACATTAGGCCAAAACGGTGTCCCTGTTGCTAGACCGATTAGCGCTTTTCAACTTTCTGCCCAAGTCTAAACCCTGGAACTCTCTCAGCTAGACAGGCTCTTTTCCCAGGCTCTATTTTGGTTGTACTGTAACATCTTTTCAAATTCTTTATCATCATCTTACCCAAGATTTTGGAAGATGAAATGGTATTTAATTGTTTGGTTTGTTGATTATGCCAAACAAGAGTTAAAAAAAAAAAGTTGGGCATCATGGGGCACACTGGTGATCCCAGAAACTCAGGAGACTGAGACAGGAGGATTGCAAGTTGGAGGCCAGCCTCAGCAAGTTAAAACATGTCTTAAAGTAAAATAATAAAAAATAATGGGGATGTAGCTTAATGTCAATGCCCTTGGGTCCAGCCCCTAGTACAAAGTATCAAAATGATTTTTGATATTTTGTGCTTGGTGTGTGTGTGTGCGCGTGTGTGTGTTACATGTAATTGCCAATTACCATATTTCATTGATATGTTTAACTATAACTCTATTTAGCTTTCAATATTGAAAGATCTTAGGGCTCTGGAGCTTTACCTCTTTAGTAGCATGCCTAGAAAAACTGAACCCTGATGTAGATCCCATAGTATATTTCTGTCAAGTGTCCATATACTCTTGGGGCAAAAGATCAAGTTCAAAATGACAGTGTCTATTTGGCAAGAGGTGGAGGTGGTGTTCTAGCCATTTCTACCTTCAGCAAGTGACTGGGAAATCAAAGTGAGGCACCCTGCAGGTGTGTGCAGGGGTGTGCCTGTGCACACTCTCTACATGACTTGCACATTATTTTGCTATAGTTTAAACTCAGGAGCATCCAACTTTTAGAGCAGTAGAAACTGATTATGTGATGAGAATGGCTATTTTTCTTCATTCCCTTAATCCCCCAAATATCTTAACTATAAATTATCAACACCAGCCATCGATAGAAGGAACTGGTTGTATAGCTCAGATTATAAATGTGAAACTGTAATACTATTGTAGATTGGGAATTGTTTCAAAAAGATAACCTAAATTTTCTGCTAGAGAAACATTTCAAGAAAAGCTCCCAAGTCAGCAAATTATTGATCAGCCTGTGGCAAAAACAATCCTGCAGGCAAAATAGCATAAACATTTGGGCTAGTGCTCTAGTCTTTTTAATATGTATCATAGCTCAAAGTTTTCTGGAATAATTACCCTTTTAGTTTCATTATAGAAGCTAGAAAAAATAGAACGAAACTCTGTTCTCTCTTAGACAGTGATAAATAAGCCATAAAGTGCTGGTAAGTGCAGAGGAGTAAGTATATCAGGCTGGAAGCTTTAAGGTTCCCTTGGAAATTGAGGGATTGAGGGATGCCTCTTCTCCGATACTGAAAGCTTTAACACGGAGACCACCAATTGCAAAATCACTATCAGAGTTATGTGCAGATGCAAGACTGTTCCACTTGGTCTCAGAAAGAATGAGGTAGACGTTTCTCCTTGTTTATTTAACCCTGATAAAGTAGCTTTGGAGATAAACTAACTCACTAACTCACTGTGGAGGACTTTTTATTAAAACCTTTGCATTTGAGAAGCCACAGCATTTATATAACCTGACTTCCCTGTTTTCATATGGGAAGGTTGGACTTATCAATGCCTCCCAATGTTTCTCAAAGCTTCATGGTTAACTTACGGCAGAATCTGTGTATAAATCCGCTTGCTTGCTTATTTTTTTTTTTTTTTGTTCTTCATGCATTTTCAATCATTCATACTTATCAAAGCTACAGTTTCAGAGAAAGATGCTTAAGGAGAGTGGCTATAGCTAAGCAAAATGTGAATGTTTTCCTTGTCTTGTAATTCCTACAAAGTTCTTTATTTATTTATTTTTTCATTAAGAAATTTATTTGTTGAACAATCAAACATGCTTCTAATGAAATAATATAATATATATAAATTCTGAAAATTAGATTGCTTACTTATTTACAGGCTTATTTGCATGTGTACACTCACTCATTACATCATTAATTCAGAAAGTGGAACGTGGGGCCTGCCATGAGAAAGCAATTGAGCCACTGTGAGGTGCCCCACCTGCTCTGATCTCAGCAAGCTCTCTGCTCAGTGCAGGAGATCCCACAGTGAGATGGGGTTGGGGATTATTGCTCAGACTACGCCCCAGAAGGAGGAAAATGGTGTTGTCTTGTTCACCTAGTGCTTGCCATGATAAATATTGAATATTTGATAAACATTACTAATAATAATTTTAATAACTTAAATACTGAATGATGAATACAGTATGAGGTATTAATGAAATGTGGCATCGGAACACCTAGACCTGCCTGTGAGGGATTGGTGGAGGCTCTCAGGGGTGTGGACTGTTATGCAGATGGATGAAGGGCCAGATGTAAAAGGCAGCAGAAGTCACTAGGCAGAGAAGAGAGGTGGGGCAAATAACTCGGAAATGTAGCATACAAGGGAAGCTGGAGAAAGACAGGTCTGATAATGGAGGGACTGGTCAATTTGTTAAGCTTATGAGAGATGGGAAGTCACTGCAGGATAAACTGATCAGCTTTCGCTATGTGGTGTTGCATGCAGCACAACCTCAGACTCTCAGGGGCTTGCAACAAGTATTTCCTTCTTGCTTGCTCTACTTGTTGATGGTTTTGAGTTACATGCTGTGATCCTTCTCCTGGCTCTGAGATTAGGTCTGCTCCATATTCCAACCCCGGATGCAAGGTGGTCTCTGCAGCACATGTTCTTCTCATGACAGAGGGCAGGAAAGCATCAGCACATACATATTAATTAAAGCTTCGTCTTGGCATATTCATCACATCTACTAGAGCAAGCCACAGGGTGAAGCCTGATTTCCGGGGGGGGGGGGGGCGGCAAGCAGTCACTCTTCCCACAGGCATGACAAGCACGCTCTAGAATCCTTCCACAGGGCAAGACAAAGAGTCAGTTTACCAAGGAGGGTTTCCAGAACACCAACTGCTGCTACTTTAAAAGTCAAAATATAGATTTTGAGGAATGAAACGGGTGTAATCAGAGATTTTTTGGTTCCTTCTCAATATGTATATGTTCCACGTAGCACCTCTGGTATGCAAGACTGGATGACATTAATGAAAGGTGCTATTCGATAGTGTTACCAAAGAAGTGGCAATTGATAGGCAAAGTAGCAAAGAGCAGGTGATTCTATTTTGGTCCAAGACCACAATTTAGAAATGACTACTTTTGCCAAAAGGAAAGTTTTCTTTATTTTCTGTCCAGCTCTGTAGCAGAGCATTCTGATGGGGACAAAGTCTGCAGCATTGTAGAGATAGCACACCCGGCTTAGAGGGAGGAAGGGCATGTGGGTGTCACACAACACTCAGGTTAGCGAAAAGAAGCCTTCTGCGGTGGAAAGCAGAGCAGATGGAAACATTTTCAGAACACGTTGGAAAGAAGATGCTTTTCACAGGGAAATAACCAAATGCCACCAGCCATGTGATGACTGTGTTCGTTCATTCATTAATCCCTTTTTATCTAACACATAACAACTAGATCATTGAATCTCCTAAATGCTGCATGAAGTAGTTTCAGTCTCATCCAATAGGTCATGGGGAGCCAATGAAAAACTATAAATAAAAAATTAGAGAAATTGTCCAGGGAACGTATGCCTGCTTAGGTGCTTATAGATACATGGGCATGTATGTTGAGTAAGAATGTAGACTTTGGAGCCAGAGGCTTGGCTCTGCTCTATACTTGCTGCACAGTACTCTGAAACCACTTTAACCCTCAGTTTCTTCATCTTTGATTGTTCTGTTTTGCAAACTTATTTTTTTTCAATAATGGGATTGACCCCAGGGCATTACATACACTAGGCAAGTGCTCTACCATTGAGGTACACCTCCAGCCATTTCTTCATCTTTGAAATATGAATAACAATACTATCTCCACTAATATGGTTATTGGGGATTAAACTTGAAGGTGGAAAAAGGCAGAGTGGCAATGTACCAAGTCCAGAGTCTTGATCCAGAATGCCATACTTTATACTTGGCTCTACTACTTAGTAGCTGGGTGACCAACCTCAAATTTCTTAACCTCTCTGTGGTCAATCAATTAATAATATTCTTGTTACGAAGATTAGCATAAAGTCAACATTTAAGTGCTCTGTTGTTAATTATTTAAATTTCTCAGCCCAAAGTTTGACATTTAATTGGGTTCATGTCATGGTTTACATCTACCAGGGACAAATTACTTTTCAAGTGTGTATAGAAACAGTGATTAGATTTTACCTTTTTTCAATATCTTACTACTATTCAAACATTTTGTGAACTCACATTGTGTATTTGCCTCTTCAAACGTATGTTTTTAGTAACATAAGCTTTTGTTCATTTATTCTTCTAATCATTTATTTACTATAGAGACCTCCTAATTCTACTGCTGTGCATGAAACAGTTCTGATAAAAAAGTGACAGTATTACTCCATCTGATCTTTAAGGAAGTTCTCTTGAGGATCTAATTTCTCAGCAGCAGGAAGCTGAGTTTGGACTTCCTCTTCTCATTGTATACTCCATGTCCAACTACCAAAGCCTGTCTTTCATACAGGAATTGGTTCTCCAAAGTATCCAAGTCTGTGTATTTCAGAAAATGACTGTGGATTGTAGCCAGCATAATAATTTGGCAGCCACACATTGAAATCTCCAAGTCATCTTTGACTTTGGCTATCTCTGAAGGGGAACTGAAGGTCCAAGGTCATGTACATCTCACACAGCAGACTGCCTACAGTCGGTACCTTCCAGATGCACCTGAGAGCAGCACAGCACCTTTCCTGGCACTCTGTTCTCTATGAAACGCTTCCAAACCCATTCTCTCCTTGCACATCTAGTAGCCCTGGGGAAGAGACAAAGCTCCCAGAAACGAACTATTTTGAGAGCACTTCTCAGCCATTGGCGTTCTTCTGGCCACTGAGTGATACCAAGTCGGCTTCCCGGTGGGAAGGAAAGCACCAAGGCACAGGGGTTTGTTCCCAGCAGGACTGGAGGGTGTCAGGACTCTGGCAAATATTTGAAGCAAGGCCTTCCAAGCAGCACCACATCTCATGAAACCTTTTTTTAAAATGTGAATCTTTGTGCTTCTTTTCTATTTTGCATTATTTCTCTATATTTCAATTCCTAAATTGTATTTGGTTTATTTAAAGACCTCACCTTTAAGAGCTATTTGTATTCATTTTCATAAAACTCTATAGAGATAATATGGGCTCTAGAATTCGATGGCCCTGGTGATGTCCTTGCTCCATCTTTCACTAACTTTCAACAAATTCTGTTTCTTGAGATTTCAGTTTCTTCACCTCCGGATGGGCATTTTATTCACGAAAACTCATGCAAATGCACTAAGAGTTCTATTTTTCATGGGAGAGAATCTTGTATAGGCGCTGACGGGGCAGGTTCTCCACACACTGGAGTTGAATTCCACTTGTGCCATTTCCTAACTGTGTGCCCAGGGCAATTTACCTCCTCGGTGCCTCAGGTTTTCCATCTGGAAAGTTAGTTACTTTCTGGGCTCTGTGAGGGATTCAATGAGTCCACATATGCGAAATGTTTAGAATTGTTCACAGCAGGAAGTAAGTTTCATGTATGGTTTAGAATTTGCTATGGGACCTCAGGAATCTCAACTCCAGATTCTTGAGTTTAGATACATGTTAGTTGAACTCAGAGAAATAATCTTCGATCTAAGGGCCTAAATACAGACATGTTGGTTTGCCACTCCCTGGAAACAATGTATGGACAAAAGTTGTATTAACCATGCGTGAGCATTACAAACAACATCCACACTTCTGAGTCTCTTTCACAGCTGTTACGCGCCTTATATAAGCATCTATTGAGAGTGCGTAAATTGTCACCTGAGGGTCCTCAGCAATCCAGACACAGGGGCTTGCGAGCTGTGCTCAGCTGTCACGGCCCCCAGTTGAAAGGTAAATCATTTTAATTATTGAAGAGACTGTGCCTTTGAGGACCTCCTTAGAAGAGGGATTTCTTTCTTTTCCTTTTTAGGCAGGCAGCATGAAAGGAGTGCACAGCCTTCTTTTTGAAGAGGCCTTGGGAAGTGATAAGCGACAGAGGCAGCGAGGTACAAATCCTGCCATCCAGTTTCTTTGGATACTTTTCATGTGTTGCATAGAATCTGCCACAAGCTGAGAGTTTATCAAATGCATGAAAAGACCACCAGTTTCCCCATGCAGAACGTCTCTGCACATAGCGGAACACATGCTACTGTGTGACACAAGAGGTACTCAGCACCCTCTCCTCAACCAAAATAGTCATGACTACAGGAAGTGAGGCTGGCGACCACACTGTCCCATCGATGATATCAGAACTGCTCTTCCTTCTCTGCAGCCTGCCTTCAGAGTTTGCATCCCTCTTGGCCCTAGTGCAAATAAATAAATATAAATAAATAAATATTTAAATATTTAAATATTTTCCCTTAAAAACAATCATTCGCAGCGATGTGAAGTGGTGCATGCCTGTTATCCAAGCAACTCATTAGGCTGAGGCAGGAAGATCACAAGTTCAATGACAGCCTGGGTGTAATGGTTTGGATATTAGGTGTCCCCCAAAATCTTGCATGTGAGACAACAAAAGAAGGTTTAGAAGTGAGATGATTGGGTTATGAAAGCCTATCCCAACCAGTGAATTAATCCTCTGGTGAGGATGAACTGGGTGGTAGCTATAGGCTGGTGGTGTGTGGCTAGAGGAGGAAGATCACTGCGGATGTGCCTCTGGGGTTTATATTTGGTGAGCTGAGCTTAGACTCTGCTTCCATTTTGCATCGTGGTGGCCACGTTCTTATATGCTTTTCTCTGCCACACTGTTCTTCCCTGATGTCCTGCCTGCCCTTGAGCCCTGAGGAATGGAGGTGGCTAACTATGGACTGAGACCTCTGAAATTGTGAGCCCCCAAATAATTGTTCTTGTCAGGTCTTTTGGTCACAGCAGTAAAAATGCTAACTAAAACACTGGGCAACTTGGCAAGATCCTTTTCCAAAATAAAAAGGGCTGGAGATGTAGCTGTGGAGCAGGCACCTCTGGATTCAATCCCTAGCGCCACAAAAAAAATTATTTTAAAAATTGGGCGGGAGTGATGGCTCAGCTGTTAGAGCACTTGCCTGGCATGTGCGAGGACCCAGGTTCGAACCCCAGCACCTCATACACAACTGGGTGTTGGACAAACCAGAATCAGACGAAAAATAAATAAAAATTGATTCTCCTTTGCTTTCTCTCTCTCTCTCTCTCTCACACACACACACACACACACACACTCACACATACACACACACACACACTTTCCGTCTCTCTTTGAAAAATTAAAGAAAATAAAAAACTTATTTGTCACTTATATTCCAAAATCGTACATCCTTCCAAATAAGCAAGAATGTGTAAAATGTTCACTTTATAGCAAAACTCTAAACACCTGATTTTTGTGTCTTACAATCTCTTCATCTATGAATTATATCATACCATCCAGTAAGGAGGAAGAGTAGAATCAAAAGGATAAAGCAGGGCTGGAGTGGTGGCTCAGTGGTTACAACGTTTGCTCAGCATGCACGAGTATGTGATTTCGAACCCCAGCACCATGTACACAACAAGCCTTAGAGCAACAAAAGCCACATGAAAAACTAAAACAGTTCTCTCTCTCTCTCACTGTACCTCTCTCTTTTTTAAAAAAAAGTAAAGTAGTTTCAGTCTTACTTTGAGAATCTTTTCATGTTTATATGTTCTTTCCCCATTAAAATCACAGTAAGAAGCAAGTTTAGATAATCTGATTTTGGTTCAAAGTGTATGTTGAATAAAATGATAATTTTATGTTTATTAATAGGATCCTGTGAGAGAATGTTCTGGTTAAATTTCTCTCTGTAAGTAATTTAAGGAGATTGAATCAGCAGTGGTGGTTAAAGCCCCTGTATAAGATAGGATAGGTTAGGTAATGCTGCAATAATAAGGACTATCAATGTGTCTGTGGTTTTGATATAACAAGTGCTTATTATTCTTCTTCAAAATCTTTAGCATATCTCAGTGAATTTTAGGACAGTGGCCTTCAACACAGTGGCTCAATTTTGCAGGAGACTTTGGTTAGATGGCACCTGCATCTCAACATAGAACAACAAAGGAAGAATTGGATTACAACCAAACCCACACAAAGAGCTGGTTACATGGACCCACTTATTGCAAGGGAGGGAAAGTAGAATATGTTCAGGGGTAGAGAACTAGAAACATTGTTGAGGCAATGCCTACTTTTGGTAAACACATAGAAATAAAGCAGTAAGATGTGAGTCCATTTCTGCTGTTACAATGTCAGAGTGGATGAGCTCTGATGGGCATGAGTGGAGAGTGCACTGGTGGGTCTGAGCTCTGCTTACAGACCTAAGCTATTTCCGTGTTACTGCTATGACATTAGGAGGTTGCTCAGAGATCCAACCTTACTGACATGAAAAGGAAGACGCATGATCATTAGGTCTGCCCCAAATCATGTTCAGTCCACCAGGAGGCAGGTGGGTACCTGAAGGGTCATCCACATGAGGTCAGCGTTCTTGAAGGGAGATTGGCCAACTCTTTCTTTTCTCCTCTTTGGCCCCATATTCACCCATGAACTTCTTTTTGATGTATGGCATTGGATAACCAAACTCAGTTGAACCTCCTGGGTTGGCTAGGAAATAAAGTATATTATAAATTACCAGAATTAGCTCACAAGCCAGTCTTGGCCTCAACTCTATTTTGGTTTCAAAGAACTACTAATAGGTGCAAATCTTTTACTTTCAATTACAACTTGCAGAGCAGTGAGACGGGTTTTCACTAATCCCTTTACTGATTGGGATAGAGTGATGAGCTTGTCAGAGTCTCTCCCTTTAATAAGATCATAGTGTAGGGCACTCTCAGGACACAAAATTAATGCAAACAGAGGGACAAGGTCCAGGTGCTGAGTGAGTGGGGAAAAGTGAATTATTAACTCTGGTGCCTGGGTTAGGAGTGGTATAAGGGAAAAAACAATAAGGAATGATTGGACCTGAGTGTGGGAGGGCAAGTAAAATTTTTTGGCGACGAGGCCCATGCACCATGCTGGGCTACCTATGGAAGAAACGTCTCTGAAGTCTCAGAATCAGCAACTAGTTTGTTTGTATCTTGCAGAAATAATAAAGCTTATAACTGATTAGATTACTGTCTTTGATTTTGCTTGCAAAAAGTGCGGATGTAAATCTAAGTCCCCAACAAACAGTTGTATTAACTTCTGTGGCATGTATCTTTACTTCTGACTTAATCTTTTATTTTTCCCTTGGCATGCCTTCTCTTTCTATATCTGCATTTTAGGTTCTGTTGTGTATTTCTCTGTAGGTCACCAATACCTTCTGTGGCAAAAAAAATAAAAAATAAAAAAGACCAGGATATTTGGAAGAACACTACATAACTTGCTCTTTTTTTTTTTTTTTTATCTTTTTGAAGGAAGGGAGGATAAAGCCAGGAGAGGCATATACTTTAAGATCAACATTACATGGGGGATGTTGGAGAAGGTGAGACAAAACTCTGGGAAGCAATTTAGGGTTCTTTGTCATTTGTGCAGATTATGAAGATCTGTAGGAAGACAATAGCTCTCTCGATGTTAAAAGAAAAAACTGGATTCAAGAAATAATTTAAAGATGTACCATGCAAGATGTAAGGACTGATTGGATATCAACAGTGACTTCTGGATTTATGGCTTGAGTTTCTGGGTGAGTGAGAACAATTTGCTGGTTGCTGGTAGATAGAAGTATGAATAAGTAAAGTATATTAAAATGAGGAGGAGATTTAATAGGTATAAACAACAAATAATATGGAATCAAATGTGGGCACTAAATGTTTGGAAAGCACTTTTTCAAATTAGAGTTCAAGAGGGTCAGCACCAACAGTCCAGATGAAGCAGAGGAAATTGGAATAGATCTTCCCACTCATGCTTCAAAGGCTAAACTCTAGACAAATGGGAAAAAAATAAATGAAACTGTGTGGCTGGGGCCCAAATGTAGAGGGTACTGAGGACACCGAACTAGAATTAAATCCCCACGTTGCTTCTCTTTTCACTCACAGTTAGCTGGTTGTGGCATGTGTGGTTTCCAATCCAGTCATGTTGAAAGCCAACATTTGTTGCCATACAGCCCCAAGAATCACAGCAGTGTGCCGGGCAGCTTATGATGTATAGGTACAAACACAGAGCACTAATTGAATATGTGGCTACTGGGGTAAAAGCAATCTTCATATTGACATGGATATATAAGAGAACAGAGGTGAATCTTACCTTTGTGTTTGAAGGAAAGTAAGGCTTTTTAAAGAAATAACAACCTTTGGGTGGATATGATGGGCTTCTCTACCATATTACTAGAGGAGATTTTGCTTTCAGCTTTCCCTGACTGGAAGCATGCTAAGAGTTGAAAGGTGTGAACACACATACTCCCATGAGCAGATGATGGAGGCAATTCTTCCCGATATGACAGAAGTTGCTCAGTGAGAGGGTACAAATGCACAGCTTCCTGAAGTGCTGACGTTGAAATGTCCAAGAGTCCTTCCAAAGCATGAACTCTAGGAGGTTTATGGAAGGCATCAGGGACATTTCTACAGGTTTTCTCTAGAAAAAACTTAAAGGTCTGACAATAGAAGGATAATTAAATAATTATGTTTCATCTCTATAAGGCAACATTATTAAAATGATGATGTAGGCATATGTTGAATTATAAGAAACATGATACATTAATTTTAAAAAGAATATTACAGAAGAGTACTTTGTATCAAATTCAGTTATTATTCACACATTTGTCATGTATATAAGAAAAACCACAAAATATATATAAATGAATATATTTGGATTTGCAGAATACTAGGATTTTTGTATATGTGCGTGTATAATTTTTTGTGTTTCCTCAGCATTTTCTAATTTTTTTTACAACAAATACATATTGCTAGTGTGATAAAACATGATGGAAAATAGAAAATAAGTGGAGTATCTGTAGGGGACACACCACAGCAGTAATTCCCCAAAGCCATTTCAGGAAGAACACAAGTTTATTTCTAGAGGGTGAGTTAAATCAGCCTTTTTTTCTGTTCCTACCTTCTCTTAATCCTATTCTGTACACAAGCAGCTTCAGGGTGTTATTTTGGCTCTGTAAGTGCAGTATTCCTTTTTGCCCATGATCCTACTGCGTGCTGCAAAATACACTGACTACAATACCTGCTAACCTTTGAAGGTCATAGATAGCGTCTTATTATCTAGTGCAAACTTGGCTTCATGCTCACACGCTATAATTCTGTTCTGTTTCTGATTTGAGTATTGAGGGTAAGTCTTCAACCCAGCTTTAGAAGAAGCTGCTGCCATTTGTGAATGCAGTTAATTAGAATAACATTTGCTTTTAAATATTCAATATTTGGCACAGTTATCAGACCTAAAGGTTATGTTGTTCTGTCAGATAAGCTGGGCTCCAAGGGATGTCTGTTGTCTCCCCAGACTGGTGCTGGCTAAATATAGGAATGTGAGATGGATAGGAATAATTGCTTTAGATATTAAATCTGCTCATTCTAATGAAGCTTAAGTCTTTCATGGAATTATTGACACATGGCTTTCCTCTGTATGGACAACTAACTTGTTGCTTTAAAAATTTCATGGCAAGTGAAGGAAGCAAAGAATCATTCTTTTGAGCATACTGAGAGGTGGAAGAGGTCAAGGTAGCTGACTAGAGGGGAAGCCAGCCCAAGTGGTTTGGGCAAAGGCCATTTGATTTCTGTCAGGGGCTGGCATGCATTCCTAAGTGTTTGGCAGATGGAACTGTCCAATTAAAGGATGCATTTCCCATAGATAGCACAAACTCATGCCCCACTTTAACAATCAACTGAATCTATTTAGCTGAACTGCTCCAAGCATCGTCGCCTCTTCTGGGAATAGCATCTCTGCTTCCTTTGAGGACTGACTGATGAGAACAGCAACTAGCTGATGTGCAGCCACCCAGGTTCTGTTTTACTTTAACACCATGCAGCCGGTGGAGATCTATGGAAAATGCCATTTAACTCTTTAATATGATCATCTGCTCTGGAGGGGAGAATAAGAAATGTGTTTATTTGGTGGGGGCTTGAGAGAAAGGAGTGGGAAAGTCAGCGGGAATAGCGCCTTCTGCCTCAGGCTGAACATCTAAGTGATTTTTCTCCCAAGAAACTAACATGCATTGACAATTTCACTCAGAAACTGAAGTTCGTTGTAAGGGATGAAAGGTGCATGAATAATATTAGTGATAATGCTCAGTGGGGCTCAGGCTCATGAAAAGTTTTAAAAGGAAACCCTGTTTGCTTTGATGGCTTCATTCATCATGTGCTGGGTAAAGAATCCTGGTGTTCTGGGTAATTTCTGCTTCTTATCTTTGGCTTAAATAAACTGTCTCTCATGAATTACTTTCCCTTTCCTTTCCTCTATTCACAGCCTGGGGAGGACTGAGTAAAAGCTTCAAAAACAATTTACTGCTTGAAATTTTGTTTTCAGTCCCTTTGACAGATGTCAGAATTCCCAAGGCCAAAGATGCCAGATTTTGATTCTCTTGAACGTGGCCGGTCACACAGTTGCTAAATTGGGCATCTTATTCTTTGCTGGAGGACTCTGCCTCCCTGCAGGTTGGAAATTTGAAGTTTGATATTTGTGTTCATTCAGCAAAATTACATTGAAACTTCTGTCCTGTGGATCATAGAAAGTTATCCAAATCTTGATCTAAGCCCTCAAGGAGGTAACATGGTGAACTTAGGCCCCAAATTCCAGCCTGCCATGCCCACTGCATTCTGTTGGTTAAATCAAGTTGACCCAGCCCTAACTCAAACAGAGAGGATAACCCAAAACTATGAACATCAAGAGGCATGGTTTCTTGGGGCCTCCATGTGTCTGAAATTGAGTTGTGTGAATCACTATGGGTCATTCTAGTGGGCAGAATACTCATGCTAAGTTAGGAGCCAATACAGGCAGTTGCCTCTCAGGCAGCAATCAATGCTGGCACCATTCAACATGGCAAACACAGTGGAGTGGCCACCATGGAATCTTCATTACTTGTGAAAAGTTTCACACAGGCACCCCCCCCACTTTGGTATTATTGGTAATGGGGATTCAGTATTTCATGGAATTCTGTGGTAATGACAGTGAAACTGGAAATCAGCTCTGGTCTGGGTCTCACAGAATGCTTGGGTGTTGTGTTCTGAGGATTCAGAGGTGGCCAGGAGTTTTGTGGCAATTGTAGTTGTGGTTGTTGGTTTTCGCTGCTTCAGGAAATTGACAGGAAAGGAATACTGGCAGGACCCAAGAATCCTACTTTTAGGACTTTTCCAGACTCAGATCAGTTTTGCTTCACACAGGGAGAAGTGATGCACATTGATAAGCCATTTAGTATCACTGCAACTTAATCTGAAGAGCACATGAAGTCAGAGTTAGATACATTGTAGAGCAGTGTTCTCCCTGGTTTCCACGGTGGTTCACCTGAAGGATATGTTCATACTCCCGAATTCCCAGATCACCGGTTAAGACTCTATTCCTTACCCTACAAGTGGAAAAGTTAGAAGGAAAAAGCAAGAAATTAAGATTATAGAAGGCGTAACTCTGCCCTAATCCATAGATTATACATGTTCATAGGAGTAAGTGCTAACCTCTGTACTATAACTATTCCTAGAAGCAAAATTGTTGCAGTTAGGAGGGAAGACTCCAGAGTCACTGTCCTATATATGCTTCCCTGCTTCAGTTGTTTAAAACTGTTTTCAAGCTTTGGCATGTGTAGAATTCCCCTGGGAATGTTGCTAAGCTGCAGAGGCATACACAGATGATGCAGGGCAAGGCCTGACACTGGACACCAAGGATGCTGATGATATCTAATGAGAAATAACATTGAGAGTAACAGGTTTTACAAATACCTGTGTTCTGCTCTCTCAGTCAGAGTACATGCAATATGCAAGTGGAAAAACAATGGAGAAAAAACAAAGAGAAAGACTTAGCCATTGATCTTGGGATGCATGCCTTCTGGAGGGAGAAGAAAAAGAATAAAACATAACCATGGCCAGGAGAGGTGGCTCAATGGTAGACCACTTGCCTGGCATTCATGAGGATGGGCTTCATTCCCCAGCACCACATACACAATTAAATGGAGGAAAAACAAAAAACATATGAAAAAATAAAAATTAACTCTTTCTCACTCTCTCTCCTGACCCCATAATAATAACAACAACCTTAACAGACAAAGTGTGTTAGAACATGTTTTTTTTTAAAGAGAGCAGGACAGTGAGTGAGAGAGAGAGATAGAGAATCAACCCCATTCAGTTACTCATGTGACCTTTGGTGCTCCTACAACTTGCAGAGTACATGGTGCTAGGGTTCAAAGGTGTTAAACAGGAAAAAAAAAGAAAAGCGGAAGTAAGCTGTTGTGTCGAGTTTTTTCCTTTTTTTCATTCACCATAGTCATACATAAAGGAAAGAATCGTTGCCACATAATCATGATCACATGCATAATGTCAGAGCAAGCCAAGGCTGATGCCAAATCACAATCTCTCCCCTTTGGATTCCCCCCAATCCCATATTTCCCCCACTCCTCCCCTGTGTCAACTGGGCCCCTAATGGAAGTCAAAGTTTCCCCACTGGGCCAACAACACCCTTCCTCTGGCTGCCTTGATATCCCTCCCATTCCCACCCATTCCCCATCCTCCAGCGTCATAGGCAAGGGTCCCCCTGATTGTGTAAAAATTCACCCATGTCGAGGTTATTATTAGCTTAGCCAACTTTCAGTCTGTTTCCAATTGTATTCTAGCTTCCACATATGAGAGAAAACTTTTGACCCTTGAGTCTGAGTTTGGGATATTTCACTCAGCATAATTTTTTCCATCTCCATCCATTTGGTTACAAATGCCATGATATCTTTCTCTCTAATAGCAGAGTAAAATTCCATTGTATATATGTACCACAGTTTTTTAATCCACTAGTCCAGTGAGGGACATCTGGGTTGGTTCCATAATTTAGCTATAGTAAATTGAGCTGCTATAAACATTGATGAAGCTATGTCTCTGTAGTATGCCGATTCTAGCTCTTTTGGGAAAATACTCAGAAGTGGGATAGCTGGGTCATAAGGTGGTTCCAGCCTAGTTTTTTGAGACATCTCCACACTGTTTTCCAGAGTGGCTGTACAAGCTTGCAGTCCCACTAATAGTGTGAAAATGTTCCTCTCTTCCCACAACTCCTCCAAGCATCTGTCATTGTTTGTCATTTTTGCCACTCTGACAGGAGTGAGGTGGAATTTCAGTGAAGTTTTGATTTGCAATTCTCTGATTGCTGGTGATATAGAGCATTTTTTTCTCATATATTTATGGGCTTTTTGGACTTCCTCTATTGAGAAATATCTATTTAGCTCCCTAACCCATTTATTGACTGAATTATTTGTGGTTTTGGTGTTCAGTTTTTTGAGTTAATTGTATATTCTGGATGTTATCCCTCTGTCCGAAGTGTAGCAGGCAAAGATTTTCTCACATTCTGTAGGTTCTCCCTTGACACTCTTAACTATTTTTTAGATGTGCAGAAGCTTTTTGCCTGCTACACCTCAGACAGAGGGATAATATCTAGAATATATAAATAACTCAAAAAACTGAAATCAATGAAATTGAGAACAACAACAACAACCTCACCAAAATGAAGAATGAAGTGAAGCAATGGTATTGATTTGCTTCACTTCAATACCATCAAAGACAAAAACGGAGCTATCACCACTGACTCAACCAAAATCCAGATTATCAGAACTTATTTTGAAAAATTATATCTGCCATATTTGATAATCTGTAAGAAATGAACAAATATCTTGCCACATGCAACATTCCAAAAATAACATGGGAGAGCATTGAAATTCTAAACCAACCAATCTCAGGTAGTGAAATCAAAACAGCAGACAAAGACCTTCCAAAAAAGAAAAGCCCAGGACCTGATGTTCACGGCAGAAGTCTACCAGACCTTTACAGAAGGATTAACACCAATCCTCTACAAGCTTTTCCATGAAATTGAAAGGGTTGGAACCCTCCAAAATACTTTTTATGAAGCAAATATAACCCTAATATGAAATTCAACAAAGACACATCAAGAAAAGAAAACTACAGACCGATTTCCCTGATAAACATAGACGTGAAAATCCTTATTTGAATTCAATCTATCCAGATCCAAAAATATATAAAAAAGATAATACACCATGATCAGGTGGGCTTAATTCCAGGTATGCAGGGATGATTCAACATATGAAAATCATAAATGTAATTCACCACTTAAGCAGATTTAAAAATAAAAATCATATAATCATCTCAATTGACTCAGAAAAGTCCTTTGATAAAATTAAGCACCCATTTGTGTAGCAGGCAAAGATTTTCTCCCATTCTGTAGGTTCTCCCTTGACACTCTTGACTATTTCTTTAGCTGTGCAGAAGCTTTTTAGTTTAATGGCATCCCATTCATTTATTCTTGGCTTTAATTCTTGCACTATGGGAGTCTTGTTAAGGAAGGCGGTGCTGACATCTATGTTGGCTGGGTAATTGGTGCTGGAAAATTCTCAATTGGGACTTCCTGAACTTTCAGCTTATCCACAGCTTCGTGTCACTAAACTTCTTTCCCTGGAGAGTAATGAATTTGGGAGAAATCTTGCCGTCCACCCACCTCACAGTAAGGCACCGCTGTTGGCATTCCAGATTCACAGAGAGACTTCACTCAGCTCTGCCACAGGTTGCCATCTTTCCTTCCGTCCAATTTTTTTTTTTTTTGATACTAGTTGTTTCCTATACAGTACAGACTTCCCATGTTTCAGGGAGCATCTTAGTTCCTGAGAATACAAAAGACAACTAAGGGAAAATGGTCTCCCCATGCCCCAGAGCTCGCCTATCTCTTATTCATCCTCAGTCCAGCATCACGCTGATCTGAAGTCCATCTGTACGTAATGCTCTTTCATGCTATGGCTGGCAGCTTCTCAGATGTCTCCCATGGCCTTAGCCTCCTGGTATTCATATCCTTGTGCAATCCACTCTACAGTATGGGTTGAATCTAGTGACTTTTCCCTGATGAATAGAACTCAGCAAATCTGAATGACATTAGGTTGTAAAAGACTATGACCCCTGTCCTCACGCCCTCTTGCCCTCTTTCTTTCTCTAAGGGCCACAAGATCCATAGCATCCAAGGACCCAATTCCTGCTGGCACATCCCTGAATGAGCTTGGATGTGGATCCTCCCCCACAGCAGCTTTTAGATAACAGCAGCCTCTGCAAACACATTGGTTTCAGATTTGTGGGAGATCCTGAGCCAGAGGATCCAGACCTACCCAGACTACTGACCCACAGCTTCTGTGAGATAATGATTTAGGAGTAATTTATTTCACAAAATGGATAACTAATATGCATGCCATTATATAAAGGCTACCTCCCTCTTTCACTCATTTAACATTCATTGAGCATCTACTAAATGCTAGGTTCTCTGCTAGGTGCTGGGAAGCAAGAGAGACAAAACAAATGTGGCCCTTTGCTGACATCCTGGAGGAGCAGGCTGATTGAACCTTACTTATGAAAATTTTTGTGTAAGGATCATTTAATATTTTATGGACTGTATTATATGCTTGGGAAGAAGCACAAGGTGGGCTGAGATTTTAAAATTAGAGTAATGATGATGGAGGTAAAGGAAATAGAAAGATTGACAACTGACTGGGGACCAGACAATCCAGCAGGTGGGGAAGGAAAGCAACTGGTGCTGAGTTGCTAATGCAGAAAGCAGCAGAGTGTTCCAGGACTGCAACAAGACCCCCGTAGCAGGGGTCAAGGGAGAAAAGTGGTATGGGAGAGTTCTGGAAGAGAAATACAGGCTGGATTATGCCAAGTCTTACAAACTATGAAGAAAAATTATGCTGTTATCCTAACTGCATGGAAATGACTTTGAGGAGTTTCAAGGAGGAGGACAACACAGTAAAATGTATGTGCAGAAGAGTTACCCATACAGTGAAGAATGGATTTGAAGGGACACAGGGGTATGGAGAGACCAATAGAGGGCTTTGGGGAAGTCCAGGCCAAAGATGTTTGTGACATGTACAAGGCTACTGAAAGTCGAGGTGACATGGGCCAATGTGTTTAATACCGCTCTTTCCAACCTGTGCTTATACCCCTCCACCTAGACCAATAGTTAATATTGAGAATCATCTTAGACCTTATCACCTCCATAAAACTGTTCCAGATCCATCAGAATGGATTAAACCAACATCCTCTATGTAACTCAACGTAGCATTTAATAAAAATGGTCTGTCCTCTGTTCCTGTAATAGGTTTCCATAAGAAGTCTAGGTTTCTATAACAGGTCTTTCTTCAACAGATTGACTGTTCTTTGGGGGCAGGAACAGAGTCATAGCTTCACCCTCAGCACTGTAACTCTATGCTGGGCATGTATGTGGCATTTAAAAAATATGAATTAAACTACTTTGAGACACTTTGTACCCCTCTTTGAGATCAGGGATGACTGTTACCCTTGAGATAGAAACCTGCTTCTCTTCATCAAAAGACCATTTAAATTTTCTACTACTACTGATCTTAAAGGCTCTGCAATGAGGTTTTCTTGTATTGTCTTTGTTTATTACTCCTTCTTTGTTTTTTCTTCCTTCACATGGATACAGAATCGCATGCATGTTAGTTGCACAGTTTAGCCATACTCTGTGAACATTTGTAAGCAGGGCAGAGTTAAATAGTGTTGAGGGTAAACTTGACTTTGGTAAACAACATGTATATCTTTGTTCATTGAATTTCATGCAAGAGGTGACACATAAAAAGAAGAAAAATTTTACTCTTTTACTGTCTCCCTTTAAGTCTTAATTTCAGTTCAATGTTTCTCTTCTCCATTTTTAATCTTGTCAACTTACCTCTCTAAAATAGCTTCAATGACATTTCTTGTCCCTGACAAAGCAAAGGCACACTTTTCCTGGATTAGGTTCACCAAAAGTATAGTTACCAAGACACCGAATTATACCATGTAAGAAAATTAACAGAAATCCAGTACAGTGCTTCTGAATGTTTGCTGATCCTTAACTCAGATCACAGAAGATAGTGCGCAGGATTGGGTTATACTGTGAATTTCTCATTTTCCCTCTGCTGATCTAACTGCCTAAGTTATATAGATTCTTTACTTGAGTATATACTGGTAATAAATTCCCATCGTTATACAACAGTATGGTAGATAGGGAGTAAGAATTTGCCATATAGTTAGAGAAAAAAAAGATGTTCTACATATTCAACTGGTTTGGACTTAACAGCAACAATAACAATACGATGAAAATACGTCAGGAAAATTTAGACATTTCATTTTTAACATTTATATTCCATTTAAAATAGCCATAGGGTTATAAGTTACATTTTTCAAAATATAACTTTGGACAGAGACATACTGTATAATACATTTTACTGGTCAGAGATTTTTTTGTTCTTCATTATTAATCCATGAAAAGAAAAATGTGAAACGTAATTGGAAATATATCACATTGAATTTTGCTGTTATCAATTATTAACAGAAGCATGGCAGAGCAGTGCAGGAGAGACCAGCCATGACCAGAGGCACAAACACCTTTTCAAAATGTTTTGGAGTGAATGTAAATGAATGTGTAGAGTATTTTGTTTATTTGCTTTTGGGGAGTCTTGTTGATTAATGAGTCCTTCAACAAGAATTTCTTGGTGGCGGTCTATAGGTAGGGAACCTGCAGTGTCTCTTTTCCAGCTCTGCAGCCTGGAGACTCTGGGGGAAAGGCCAGCTCAGTCATGTGGCATGCAGGCAGGGGCACTCCCTGCAACTACTGCCCATCAGACCCAGTTTCTAGGACACCCAGATGTATGATCATGTCATTCTAGACATTGTTCTGCTTTCATGTTAACTTAATTTTGTAACCAGTAAACTTTCTTTTTCTCAGATTCCTAATGAATTCATTCATAGCAAAACATCTGGGACTGAATATATACTAGTAAATAATAATATAATTAATTGAATCTGAATAATAGTCTAAAGCCATTCACTAATCAAGCCAGAAAAAGTATCATCTGTCCTTAAACTACAGCTAAAGAAACTAGAGCTTAGCAAGATTTCATAACACATTCAAAACTAAATAGTCAGCACATGAGAAAGAGGGGCTTTGAAGCCAGGTCGCAGGACACTAAAGGCCAAATTCATGTGATCAGCACTCTAGGATGATTTTAAGAAAAAGTCTATGTGGCATGAACAGCCAAACTAATAGAAATTATCTCTAATGATAGCATTTCAGACATCATGGCAGATGGAAATGGAGTGATTTCATGGGAAATCGTAGAGAGGGAGTATTTAATTCACAGTATAGAGGTAATTACTATATCTGTTTAAATGTAATTTTGGAAGCAACCACCATAAAGGGGGAACTGGGCATAATGACTTTCACCCTCTTTCCCCATATCATTCTCTCCCTCTCTTCCTTGTCCAACATAAGATCTGAATCTAGAATACTGATTGATTTTCATGAGCTCAAACAGTACTTTTTTCCTCTTTTTTTAATTTAAACTATTTGCCAAGATTTAAACATATGTTCATTAAACATAATGATTCTTGTCTCTACTTTCTTTTTCTTTCTTTTTTTCTTCTTGTTTTGGAACGTGCAGGAATCAGGGGCACTTAATCATTGAGCCACTAACCCCGCTCCCTCCCTTCCCCCTCCCCCCTTTCTACACACACACATACACACACACATGCACATATATTTTTAAGCAGGGTCTCTCTAAATTGCTTAGGGTCGAGCTAAGTTGCTGAGTCTGGCTTTGAACTTGCAGTCCTCCTGTCTCAGCCGTCAGAGCTGCTGGGGTTACAGGCATGTGCCACTACACCTGGCTTCCAGTTTCTTAAAAAAATTGGAAAGTATAGCAACACCCAGCCTTCCAATTTCGTCTTAGCAACAAGAGGCTAGAGATGAGTAATTGCTGGGGCCCTGAGGATGGGGCCTGTGCTCTTCCTAGTCTATCACAGACCTTCCCTGAACACTGCCTCCATTCATGGTACCTGCCTTTCAGGACCTCTGCTACACACACATCTGGCAGCCTTCTGTAGATATATGAGAGCTCTGATGGATCCCTATTAATGAATCTTAATAGATTGGTCCATAGATTAAAAAAAAAATCTTGACAAGCAGGGATATATCTCAAATAACAACTCTGCATTTCCATGGTAATTTTTTTTGAATGCTCAGAGCAGTGATTCTCAGACTCTACCTTGCACCAGAAGCAGCTGGTGGGCTTGTTAGAACAGGGGTTGCTGGGCCCCAGCTCCAAAGTTTCTGATTTAGGAGGTCTCGGGAGGGCACAGGTGTTTGCATGTCTAAGTGTCCCAGGTGATGGAGGTGCTGCTGACTCCCGGTCCACACTTGGTGAACCTTTGCTTCAGGGACAATATTTTTTATAATTGTGGGATGAATCACGGTAAAGTCAATATGCTGACTTGCAACACTTCTTTTTTTTTCTGTATAAGCTGCTTCCTGACTTTTTTTGAATATGCGTTTCATTTTCCATCAAGATAAAACACTTCTCTTTCTTTCGTTTTTCTGGATTTTCTCTGAGGCCATGGTCAATAGCTGTTCACCCACAAAGGTTTATAGACAGGTGGATGGTCCTGGTGACACATGATACATGGGCATCTTTTCCTGCCTTGCTTCTGAAGTGTTCTATATCCTGGTGACCACCAACTTGAGCCTTCTGTACACTGTCACCAATCCCTGAAAGATTTGAAAACTAAGGGTCTTTCTACTTCCAACAGTCCACAGCCCATATCCATATCTTCTGCTAATCTATTTCTGTAACACAGATGGCTAGAATCATCCAGAAGAGTCACACTTTGAAATCTGGAGAAGTGAATGTACTGTAAGAAAAAATAGTTTGGCAATTTTTTTTTCTCCTGGCCATTTTCCACTGTGCATGTGTGTGTTTTCCCCTTTATATGTTGACTCTCATATATTTAATGATTAGTTTTAAGCTACTTTCCCCCAATATGTAACTCATTCTACAAACTTCCCTCTAAATACATTATGACACATGCCATGTGCCTTTAGATCTTTCTCAGTTCAACTCAGTTGAAGAGTGGCTAGAAGGAAGGACTGGGAGGCACTCAAGACTGAAAACCTGGCTGTGGAGTGGACTGCAGGCTTAAGCAGTGACAGTGGACTGGTCAGTGCAGCCAGAATCATTCGTGTTATTTTCCTGTTCCCCTGCTTCTCACAGAGCCCGAAAACGCTCCCTTCCCAGCAGTGACCTTTTAAGCCCTCATTACATTTAATAGGTGATTAAAAAGAAGAAAAGGAAACTCTGCTAAAGAACATGTTTGTTAAAGGCTTCTTTTAATAGGCATTCTTAATGAGATGAAGGGTGCAAAGACCAATATACCTTTTTTGAGGTAGCAACCATTTTTAAAAACATTTTTAATCACTAATCTCTCTTCCCACACTTGTACCTGAGGCACAAGCAGGATCACCTCTTCTAGAAAAGAAGGGAAACAAAGTGCAAATATGTATTATGCAGAGTTGTGGATTGGAGGATGCCATTTATTAAGCATCAACCTTGTTCTGGGTTCCATATAATCACAGAGTTATAGTCCATCAAAATACCTTCAATTTCTATTTAATTATAAAGGTGTATGTTCTTGTAAGAAACTCCATTATGCAACCATTAAACTTTATGTAGAAGATGATTTGGGTTTTGATTGTTCACTTTGAAAAATGATTCTGAGTATAAAAATATTCCTATAAATAGAGAGTTCAACCTAGTGCATTCACATTTATATTTATAGATCATTAGTTATTTGACTAAGGAGTGGGATATGGCAGAGACTTGAAGCTGGAATTGTTAGAATTTCAAAAGGAAGGTAAAGAATCCCTGAAATCATAGACTATGTTTCTGATGATTATTAATTTAGATTATAAAATTGATTTATGTGCCAATTTTAGATATGCCTTACTGGTGTATCTGGGTAAGGCAAATTTTAAAAGTAAAAAACCATTTAATGTGATCTTATTTTCCAGGGGGCTATGGAAGCATAAGACTTTTCTCTAAGTTTTTTCCCCCTCTAAAGTTGTTCCATTACTTAAGTAAGTTGAGATCTACTTTTAGTAATATGTACTTGCATTTCAGGCCATTATTAGCTTTATTTTACTTGTTAGAAAAAAAGGCTAAGGATACCCACACTTCTTTTCTCACAGTCTTTTTCAAAAAACAGAACAAGATACATCAAGGAGTTGATTTCAAGAGAGGAAAAGTCTTCTGATATGTGTGAAATGGTCTTGGTAATGGCTTCCTTTTAACAAGGTTTCAACAATAGGAATTTAGGGGGAGAAGGAGGACAAAGGGACAAATGCTTTCTGCTTAAAGGCATTTTTGTTCCCTTTCATACAATGAAGCAATCATGGAAGAAAATACCGGAATGATTCAAAGGATCACTCAGGTTCTCTGTCTTATTTTAAATGGTTGTCTAGTGATAATGATTCTCTCAAGAAGGAAATAGGGGCAAATGAGGACAGCAGAGAACAAAATGAACTGGTGGCCCATCCGTCTCTGACTTTGAGTTAGCAAACTACTTCAGAGTCACTTTTCTCCTCACTGCAAGGCACCACCACCACCACCCCAGTTTTTTTTCTTTTCTTTTCCTGTCTTCTTCCTCCCCCTCCCCCTCCTTCTTCCTCAGTGATTCTTTGAGAACTCAATCTGTTCTCTTAACTTTTGGTTCCTGATATTGTTGGTTCTATGATAAATGAAAAGGCAAAAATGTGCAAATGTCCCCCAGGAAGAGACAAATAAATCTTCCAGGGCACTGAGAAGGTATGTGTTTGTGTGTGTGTGGTGGGGTGGCAATCTGTTCAAGGAGTGCCAGTGGTCTTCATTTTCCTGATGTGGATGAATACTTCCTTTCATTTAGGAAAGACATGAGGAGATGTTAATCTCAGTAGATCTAGAGTCCATTGTTTTACGTGAAGATTTAAGAGGAGTTGAAGGCTTCTCACATCTTCCATTTCATAATTTAAAGACAACCAATGATCTCTACATTGTCAACCCCAGGGTAATTTACCTAAATATTTGATCTCATAAAAATATTCTGCAATGTAGATTTCATTTTAAAAGAGAATTAAAATGAGACTATCACAATATCTGAAAAAATAAATGCACAAACCAGGAGTGTCTAAAAAAGGAAATAGGCTTTCTTCATCTACTCCACAGACAAAAGGATAAAGCATGAATCTGCATCATTACCTATTCGGACCTTGTCCCTTCTTTCTGGGAAGAGTTAAGTGTGTGTTTTATCAGGTGACCCATTGTAATCAGTAGCAGATTGTTGAATATAGTTTTTCACATTAATTTTAGGCTTTTTTCACTGTCTTGGGCTCACACAAGTGGCTCATCCTGTAATACTTACAATGAACTAAAATAGCTCCTAAGATGAGGCCTCAAGTGACTTACGTACGATGCACCTGCCCGATGTGGGTGTCAGCCTCAGCATGAACTCTTTGACTGACTGAAGTTCAGACAGCTATAATCCCTCACTCATGCTATTCCCAGAATGGAGGGTGCTTCTGCAGACAATAATTGTGCCTCCTTTTCTATGTAAGAGGGAGATAAAGAGCTCACTGCTGAGTGGATTTGCTTTCCTCCTTACTTTCTCCTTCCCATTGGTCTGTTCCATGTGGTGTGCATACATTACCTTTCTTCATATTAGAGAAAAGAAATCTAAAATGGAGTGACAATTTTAGTTGTAAGGAAGCAAAAGAATCCTCAGCCTGATTTTGTTCTCAGCTTCCAGATTAACCTAACTTAGTGTATTAGTAAGCTTGTCATCACTGCAACCAGTTGAGAATACTTAGAGTTGGAAAGATTTTGGTTCCTGGTTCAGAGAATTCAGTCCATGGTCAGTCAGCTCCATTGCTCTGGGTTGAGGTGAAGCAGAACATCATGGTAGAAGGGCATGGTGGGGGGGAAGCTGCTCAGCTCATGGCATCCAGGAAGGAGGGAGAGAGAGAGAAACAGAAGAGGGGAAGAGAGGGGGGAGGAAGTGAGAAGAGAGGACAGGAAAGGAACTATTCAGAATTCCTGGTGACCTATTAGTCTTACTTCAATCAATCAAATGGATTAATCCACTGATAAGGCCAGCAACCTTATTGGTTTAGAAGCCCATTCTGAACCTTGCTTCATAAGAAACCATGCTTTCATCACATGAGCTCTGTGGAAACATTCCAGATCTAAATCATAACACTCCATCAATAAATGGTCTTAATGTCCAACTAACAATGAAATACAACTTTACCTTGTTTTTCCCCCCTATGAGTTTTTGTCTCAGTTATCTCTGTTCAGTTTCTTAGTAAAAGACAACTTTTATATTGTCCTATATTCTGGTTGTTACCATTTTGTGAGGAAAGTGGAAATGTCCTTGAGTATTCCTAGCCCCAGAAACTGTGACTGTTATGCCACAGGGCAACAGAGCTTTGGTGTTGGAGATGCAGTAAGCTTTCCAACCAGTTATCCTCCAACTAAGAAGACGATCTTGGATTATCTGGTGGGGGACTATAATTGCAATTGCTCTCAAATGGGAGAGAAAAGGCAAGAAATCAGGACCAGAGAGATGACATTGTGAGAAATACTTGACTGGCCACTGCTGTTTTTAAGGATGGAACAGGACAAGGAATGCAGGCAGCCTCTAGAGGTTAGAAAAAGCAAGAAAATAGATTCTTCCCTGCCTTCAGAAAGCACAGCCCTCGGAACTCCTTGATTTTAGCCCAGTAAGACCAAAGACCATGTTGAATTTTAGACTTCCATATTTGTATTGTTTTAAGCCATATTTGTGTTATTTTAAGCAATGAAGTTGATGATAAGTTGTTGCAATGACAATAGAAAATGAAGATAATATGAACTGCCATCTTAATGCAAATTCCCATCCAAGCAGCCTCTTCCAAGGTAGTGAGCACCAGTTTCCTCTGAATCTAAGTCCTTGGTGCTCTCTCTCTCTCTCTCTCTCCTTCACATAGAAAAAGATGTGTTTTCAATATTAAGGGAATAAAGTAAAGTATAAAATTATATCAAGCAGAACAACTCAATGTTAAAATAGAAATTAGACTTTTGGTAGTGGGAACTCTATACATATTGAACAAAAGAAATGAATAGGGAAATCTTACTACGGAAGAGTGAGTCACTATTCTGCTTCAGGACACTTCAGGGATGACGAAAGTCTGATTTTTCAAGGTAAGTCAAGAATCGGGATTAAGCTGCTATTTAAAAAACACCATAAATTGGATAACTTATAAGCAACATAAATTTGTTTCTCGCTGTTGTGAAGGCTAAGAAGTCCAAGGTCAAGCCACCAGCAAATTCCATGTTTGATGAGCTCCTTCTCTCTGGTTCATAGGTGGCTCCTTCTTGCTATGTCCTCACATGGCGGAGGAGCCCCGTTAGGCCTCTTTTACAAAGGCACCAATCTCGTTCCTGAAGATTTCATCCTCCTGGCTTAGTCTCTTCTCCAAAGATAGAGCCTGGGTCCATCTTCCTCATTACAGCTCCATTTCCTCTGAGTGGTCTCTTGTTTTTTGCTTTTTACTTTAGTCAGTGAATGACTCAATGTAGGAGGTAAGGAAGCAATATTAACAGGGTAGAGAATCCCATCACAGAGTAAAAGGAATATTTATAATACAGATTGGGTTGATTGTGTGTGTGCGTGCGCACGCCCACGCACTCGCGAGGGCAAGCATGAGAGTGCATAGAATTTTATTAACTTGAATTAGGTAAGAAAAATTTGTGGAAAAGTTACCATATACCAATTTCTTTTCAAAGTTTATGATTTCAAAACTACATGTGGAAGCATAAAATGCCCTATGTTGCCCATCAACCAAGATAAAAAAAAATAATGGAAAGGGCTGTAAAAGTCCCTATTTTTATAGAAGTAGCTCTAACTCAGGTCAGGGGACTGTGGCTCAGAGAAAGACCTTGTAGAGATTGCAACCAAATTTTTAGGGCTCTGCCATGAAAATCTTTGCCCAATAACTTTGAATGTACAATTGCTCTTGATACGGCACCCAAAGATTTTAGTTAAGTTCACCTTTTTTTGATAAATATTTCACCCCTGAAAAGTTTGAATTCAAGGCAATGATTAAGAGATGAAAATAGTCTCAATATTTTTACAAATATCTTATTTGCAAGACATGCTGGATTTCAAGTTTTGTAATTATTGTGCTGCTTCATATGTGCTTCATTTATGCAGCTGTTTCTTTTTTGCAGCACTTTAGTTTTAAAACAATTTAAGTAACATATATAAACAAACATTGTGCATATTAATGGGGTACTGTGTAATGCACGTGTTTCTTTTATTGACTTACTACATTGATAAATTTGATAGATTTACCTATGTTTCATAAGTACTTGGATTTTGTTTGTGAACATTGTTTTCCTCTCTTGGGGCTGTACATGTGGTTTGAAATGTTAAGGAGAATCTGTTGAGCTAAGCGTGTAAGTGATTTTAATGCTTCCTGAACGTGACTTCCTAAGACAATGCCTGACTCTAAAATAAGATTTTAAGCTGACACAAGAGGCTAAAAAAAATCAAGTTTGGAAATTTGTTAGGTCTATAGTACAATTATACATAGAAGAAAACTAACCACGGATAGATGGGTGTCCTCTTAACCATCTCCCTCCAGCCAATGAAAAATTCTGTTCGTTTGTATAGAAGATGTGAAGGAAGAAAAATACCACGATGCGTTTCAATAGTTGGTGCGCATTCGCACATGGACCGCATGCTTAGGTGCTGGGTGCTGTGCTCTGTGCTTGGAACAGTGCTTGCCATGCGGGACATTCTGAGCACCGGCCATTATTGCTAACAGTAGCCATCTTCATGTCCCCGGGTACCTGGCACATCTGTGTGTGTGTGTGTGTGTGTGTGTGTGTGTGTGTGTACGTAACTTTCTGTATCTATATCTGAGCATCTGAGTCCGGGTCCATATTCATATCCACCTCTTTCAATCTACCAAGTTATTTGGAGGAGAAAAGGGAAAGAAAAGAAGTTATGAGGGCTAGTGAAATTTAAGACCTACAACTGTAGGTGCACACCCACACAACATTTAGTGTAAACCTAGAAACAAAGCATTCATGTTGTAACCAGTCCTTTGAAGTGAAATCTGAAACCCAATCTTCTCTGGGATCAAAGGGTAGAAAACTGGGATGGGCAGCTACTCTTCCTTTATATGATAATTTTAAATATTATTTTTGTATCAGGGATTTAACTCACGGGCACTTAACCAGTGAGAAACATCCCCAGGCTTTTTATTTTTTATTTTGATATGGGGTCTTGCTAAGTTGTTTAGGGCCTTGCTAAGTTGCTGAGGCTGGCCTTGAACTTGCTGTCCTCCTGCTTCAGCCTCCCAAGTGGCTGGTATTATAGACATGTGCCACCACGCCCTGTGACATCTGACAAAAATTTAACAGGAAGAAGGACTCCCTGGGACATGATACGTCTGGCTAAAGAACCCTCCGGAAAATTTTCCAGTTTAGAAATGAGTGCTTTATGATTTAGCCAGATTCTAGTAAAAAAGGGGCATAAAACAATCTGCAAAGCTTTTACCTAGGAGAGGTTGCTTTCATCTGTGTTAAGTGGTGGGGGCCAGTATCACAGCTACAGAGCTTCTTTCCAGTTTGATTGTCTGCAAGTTGAAGAGACTATCTTTGTGCACAAGCTAGCTGGCCACTTGAATTTGAAACAAACACTGAATATAATGAGCAAAACCCATTATGTCTATAAATAACCATCACACTCAATAGGTACACTTAATTCCTGTTATTGTTTCTACTCCAACCAATAGTGCCGTGTCCTGCCCACGTGCACTGTGTGCTCTTTGGAGCAATCGGAACATCAGGCTCTGATAAACATCACGCGGACAGCCTTGCGTTCCGCATCCGAAGCCGCATCAAGGAACGCACACTGAAGATGCAGGTTTGGTTGCTATTTTGTCAGTCCCTAAGGTATTTAAGCCTAACATATCACAGTTCCCTTCCTCACCTACTCTAGGTCTTTGTGAAGGTGTTCACCCTCTGTCAATCTAAATACTCTCTCATTACTAGTTTGTGAATACAGGAGATGTGTAAGTTCACCACATGACTTCTATTTATTGCCCCAAATGCAACTTTATCAAGTTCAAGGTGGTGACTCTTCTAGTGCACGGATAGTTTGCTTTCCTTTTTCTCCAAGGAATGATCTATCTTTAGGTCTGTTTTGAATTGTTCCCTTTGCTTGTGTGGAATCCACATTCACATTCTTCTGACCCTAATAGGATTCTAGTAACAGAACAGGAAAAAATTCTTGCAGAGTTTAGATCCCTCTCTGAAATGCACCTTCATTATTTCTATTTAAGCCACTTTGTTTTTATTCTTAGGAAATGCTTTGAAAAGTTTAAAACTCTTTCACCCCTATAATTTTGGCTTGTTTGTCAGAGCACTGAATAGGAAGCATGAAGGTGAATGCACTATTTTTTCTTTGTTTCTTTTCTTTTTAAAAACACACTCTGCCTCTGGTTTTTGTTCAATTGTCATGCACTGTGTTGCATTTCTTCTGCACCACCCTTACATTTTGTTATTTTCTTTTTTTTCCATTTTATGTCCTTACCTCTTTTTTGTCTTCTTTTTCCTCCTCCTTGGTTCCAGTAAAATACAGTTGTCATCAACCTTTACCTATGGGTTTTCCTTGTCGCCATGTCTTTGAACCCAGATGGAAGATTCCTAATCCATGAATTGTCTCTTGAGTGAATATCTGGCAAGCAGAAGAAACGGATAGTCAATTCCAATTACAAATTGACTCTTTCTGCTAAAAATTATGTACAAAATGGTTTAAGACTTTATAAAATTTGTTTTGTTCAATGGTAACAAATTTTGTACTGAACTTAGAAATGATGCTGTTGTTTTTAATCTTATTAATAAGACAATAATTTCAAGCATCTAATTTATTTGTAGAAGAGATATGGACTTAGAAGCAAGAGTGTCAGTTAAAATCATAAGGGGCATGTGGATTCATATTTCTAGGGAAAATTTATCTTTCTAAAGAAAAACAGATGCAAACTTAGGATCTGAACTGAAGAGCCATTAATGCTCTCGTAAAAACCTGTGAACACAGTGGTGTGAGTGGGAAAATAAAAATGTGATGTGAGACCCTGAAAAGGGTCTTTTAAGGAAATATTCTAGATGTACAGTCACGAGGAAAGAGATAAGTCTATGAAGAACAGAATGCTATCTATTTAAACATTTATAAAAATGCACTCTAGAAAATTACTTTATGACTCTATGGATCAGAACTGGTAAAAGAAATAGTTCATGAGCAAATATATGCATTCTGTGAAAATTAGGATTGCAGAATATGAACTTCAAAAGACAAGGAAATGAAATTAAGTGAACTGGTCAGGTAGAAGAAAAAAATAAGAGTAAAATGATGCTAATAAAACCTGGAACAATTATTGCCACAATAGATGTCTTATATCTGGTCTGGGACATGGAACATAATTGATATAAGACACTGAACGCAGAAAAATATTCCCCAGGTCTTGAAAGGGATTAGCATATATTGATATAAGGAATATCTCCATCTTAAAGTAATCTCATCTAATAAATTATTGTTGGCATCTAGGGTGTTGTGCTACACATGAATGTGAGCTTTGGCTTATGGAATATTTTATGCTTTTCATTGTACCTTTACATATTTACCAAAGGTGGAATCTTATACCAGCCCTGGAAAGAGGAAGGCAGTTGCTACTATTAAATGAAAAAACTGATGTTCAGAGTTCATGTGCTTTATTAAAATTATTTGCTCAAATTCCTCATCCATGGGCTTTTGCAAATATCCTCTTCTTCAAATAGTAATTATTGTGCAAAGACTTAAACTCAGGAACCATGCATAAGGGACATAAAGTGTTGAAGAAAGGACAGCATTTCACCATTATATGATTCTAGAGACTATTGCTTTAAATCAGGAGTTGATAAGCTATGGCCCAGGGGCCAAATCTAGTCTACCATCTACTTTTGTAAATAAAGTTTTATTGGAACACAGGTACATCCACATGTTTATAAATTATCTATAGCTGCTTTTGAGCTACAACAGAAGTTAATAGTTCTGATAGAAATCCCATGACCTCCAATGCCTAAAATACCTACTCCTGACCCATCACAGAAGAAATTTCTTAGCCTCTGATCCAAATCACTATGTAAATAGCATATCAGCACTTCAAACATATATATCGGTTTATATTTACATTTACGGAAGAGCACTTCATTTTTTATGCTGTAAATTCATAGATAAACTATTTTCTTAATTTATGGAAGCATTGAAACTCCCATTCTGGAAGACGTTATGGAAATGCATGATTTATCATCATGATAAGACAAAGTGACTTAATGACTAGCGTTTGAAACTCAAATTGGTAAAATGGCAATTCTTAGTCTGCTTTGTGCTACTATAACAGAATACCAGACTGGATATTTTATGAACTGGGTCACTATTTCTCATGCTTCTTGAGCCTGCAAAGTCCACTGGGTTTCCTTGCTGGCTCATCCCATGAGAGCAGGCAGAGGGCAAGAAAGGGTGAGAAGGAGAGCAAGGACAGAACTTTGCAGCCTCTGCTCTTTTGTAATCAGTATCAATCCATTCCTGAGGGTGGAGTCCCCACGACACCATGAGTTTCCAACACATGCTTTTTGGGGGGATACATTCAGATTATATCAGGTGTTAAAAGTCACATGGGTAGAATTAATAGATTTTGGAATCACACATGAAGAACATATTATTAACTGGATGATCATAAATTTGGTGTTGAATTCTTTAAGGACACAGTGCCAGTCACCATTTTGCCTGCCCTCATGGCACAACCTAGTAGGTTGCCACCATGGAATTTCATCCTCTCATGCTGTCCAAATTGGAAAGTTTAATAAACACCAGAGCCTGGGGAAGATTATTACGCTCATACCTGATTTTTGCTAGCACTCAACTTTTGTCCCTTTAATAAAGTACTTAAGCATCAGTGTATTGATTGTTTTAACTTGGATAGGTAGTTTTTACTTCCTTGAGGACAATGACTACTTTCTATTTTTATTTTGTTTGCTGACATCTCTTTAGAGACCATTAGTCCAGACAGACGATTCTCTGTGAAAAGTCTTAAGAACATCAGTAACTTAGGATGTGAAGATGAAAACATTCTGTTCTTTGCCCGAGTTGTCAATCTTCATTGGCAGCCAAGAATTTCCCACTTCACAGCAATGATTGTGTTCTTTTCTTTTTTCATCCAGAAAAAGAATGCTGAAGCACTTTGGTCCTTTCTTGATTTGGACATATGAATATGTTAGTTTACCCAAACTGGCCTGTTAATATATTCGTATCTTAGAAGATAATCCCCTGCCCTAGACATCCTGTGAAGCTGAAGCAGATAGGATTCTGGTCTTAGAATTATATCTACAGAAGCAATTTGATAAGCAGGCAAAGTTGGTCTCTCGTGTTCTTGGCCTCATCTTCTTGTATCCTTCTCCTCTTCCAATAGTGTTTCCTCCTAACTCTACCTCCCAGTACCCCAAATTTGTGTGTTGGCTGTATATGCTTTCTTTCTCAGTGACAGATTGATCTGTAAATCTTAATAAAAACAGTGTTAATTAAGTCAAGAATTTGTTTTCTAAGAAATGTTTTAACCAACTAAGAAAGCTTAGTACATACTTATATTTAAAATATAATGAACATAATACTCCTCTCAATAAAAACACTGGTGGTTAGGGATTTAGCTCAGTGGCAGAGCGCTTGCCTAGCATGTGCAAGGCCCTGAGTTTGGTCCTCAGCCCTGAAAAAAAAAACACTGGATAAAAAATTATGGATGATCAAGAGAATAATTTTGGAACTGCCAATTAACCAATGGTGAGAATGTTCTGGGAGAGAAAATTTCTGGTTTCCTGAATCATATGACCACTGTGACTTCCTATATGACCACAATGACTTCCTACACTTGAATGAGAATCATTCCAGGTCTGAATCGTGGATAGGGAGATATAAAGAACCAAATGGAGAAGACTGGAATAGACAAGGGCCTGGAGTCTAGGTTATAAGAACAAGTCTGATTGATAATTAAATATACTCAAAACAAAGTTATAACCACCTGTGCATTATAACCAGAGGGCAGTGTTGGATCCCAGTGATCTGGTAGTTCCCAAGTCCCTCCATATCTACCAGATAAGCTTTAAATTTCAAGTAAGGAGGCTGTGACTTGGCATTGTGAGGTTCTATTCAGACCAGGATAGGTGGTAAGTTACAAGAGGTCTCCAGGTGTATACCAGTCTGGCTCACTCACATGGATCTCATATAAGGTTACCATAGCCATGGCTGTTAATCCTAGAATGATGCTCTGATTTAGTTCATTCATCTTAGTGCGGATCCATGAGGATTGACAGTTAGAGGTTGTCAACCACAGAAAAGCTTCATGGGGATCATGGAGTGAAGATCTTTGTCCACATTACTTTAAATGAGCTGAAGAGCTATTTCTTCCAAAAGGTATAATAGTTTAGCTCCAGCTTCCACAAATCAGTGAAAACATTTGACCCTTGACTCTCTGGGTTTGGCTAACTTTGTTCAGCATGATTTCTTCCATTGCCATCCATTTACCTTCAAAGGCCATAATTTTATTGTTTCTAATTGCTGAGTAGAATTCCATGGTATGTGCGTATATATATATATACATATATATATATATACACACATATATACATATATACATGTATGTACATGCACATGCCATGTATATATATGTATATATCAAAGTTTTTTGGATCCATTCATCCAGTGAGGGGCATTGGGGTCGGTTCCATAATTTAGCTATTGAGTTTATGAACATAGGTTTTGCTGTATTGCTATAATGTGCTAATTCTAACTCTTCTGGGAAAATACCCAGAAGAGGGATAGCTGGATCATATGGTGGATCCATCCCTAATTATTTTTAATTCATTCAACATAGTCTTACATATTGGAGGGACTTGTTACACATTTGTGAACATATGGATATTGACAAAGTAGGTTAAGGGTGATCCTAGTCCATGGTCTCCCCCCTTTGACTGCTCCCTGCTCCCATGTTTCCCCTACTTTACCCCCATGTTAGTTGGGCTTCTTATGGAAGTTGAGAGTTCCCAACTGCATTGATAACCACCCTACTCCCTCCCTCCAGCTGCATTGATATCGCCCCAATCCCTCCCTGCCCTCCCTGACCCCTCCCTTCTTCCCCAAGTGTCATAGTTATAGTTCCCCCTGCTTATGTAAAAATTCACCTACATTGAGGTTATTATTTGCTTAGCTAACTTTCAGTCTGTTTCCAATTGTATTCTAGCTTCCATATATGAGAGAAATCATTTTCCCCTTGAGTCTCTGAGTTTGAGGTATTTCACTCAGCATAATTTTCTCCATCTCCATCCATTTGGCTGCAAATGCCATGATAGTCTCTCTAATAGCAGAATAGAACTCCATTGTATATATGTACCACAGTTTTTAAATACAAATAATAACAGATTCTGGAGGGGTTATCGGAAGAAAGGAACACTATCACATTGTTGGTCTGGCTGCAAGCTTATACAGTCACTCTGTAAAGCAGTGTGGAGACTCCTCGAAAAACTAGGCCTGGATCCACTTTAGGACCCAGCTACCCTACTCCTGGGTATTTTCCCCAAAGAGCTGGAATCAGCATATATAGAGACACAGCTACATCAATACTTATAGCAGCTCAATTTACTATAGCTAGACTATTAACCAACCCAGATGCCCCTCACTTGACGAGTGCATCCCTAATTTTTTGAGGATTCTCCACACTGCTTTCCAGAGTGGCAGTACCAGTCTGCAGTTCCACCAACAGAGTGCTAGTGTTCCTATCTCCCTGCAACCCCTCCGGCATATGTTATTGTTTATATTCTTCATGAAGAATATAAACACACCTGCCTGGAGTGAGGTGAAATCTTAGCTGCCGCTTAAATCAGGCCTGTGTGAAAGGTAGTCAACCTCATGTATTAGACCCAGCAAAGGTGTAGCAACACATAATTTAGGGCAATCATAGATATGTGGCAGGGGGAGGGGCAGGTGGGGAAGGGAGGAGGGAGGGAGAATAGGGAAGGAGCTAGGGGAGTAATTCTGGTTTAAAAATATATGCATATCTTATGTTGTTATATGCATTCATGATTGTACAATAACTCAACTCCTTAATTAAATAATTTTAAAAGGGTAATAATAATAATATATGCACATTGATAGATAATTTTTAAAAATACCAATGAGCATCAAAATATTAAAAATAATTCATCATTTCACTACCCAAGGAAGTTGTCTATTTATATTATGATGTATAAATTTTCTATCTGTCCGTTTACTTTAGAAAACCTGCATGATTTTGTTTATATCTGTGTGGGCATTTGAAAACGTTTTCTGATATCCTTAAGGACATTCTTATCTCCCAGCAGTTAATACCACTGTGTTTTGTCTGACTTATCGAATGCAGCACTGCCAGATGTTCTGGCCTCACATAGGGTTCTGACACTGTTTCAACCAGCTTTGGACCTCTTTATTGGGAGCAGTTGTCATTATACAGAAGAAACTTCCTGATATAGGAGGACTCCATCACAGTAATAAAAGAAGAGAAATAGGAAATTGATTCAGATATGTTTGCTGTGCAATAAACCATCCAAAAACTTTGTAGCATCCAAGAACCATTTATTATGCTTATGGATTCTGTAGTTAAGGAATTTAAACAAGATTCAGTGAGGAAGGCTTGACTCTGTTCCCTGATATCTGGGAGAACATTTGGGGGCATTTGACAGCTTGGGTTTAGAATCCTCTGTAGGCATCTTGACTCTTCAGCTTGACACTTATGATTTAGAGACTCGGCAGAAGCTGTTGAGCAGACCACTTGTGTCTGTCTATTCCATGTGACCTGAGCCTTTGCACAGTAAGACAGCTTTGGAGTAGTGGGAGTGTTAAACACAGGTTGAAGGTTCTGAAAGAGAACATCCTTGCAAACAGGGAGTGATTTGCATTGCCTTGTACAATCTTGTATCAGTCAGTGTTTTCTAGAGGAACAGAATTATACTCGTACACACATGCATATAATCATAAGAAGAGATTTATTAGATTGGCTTATACAACCAGATGCTGGATAGTCCCACAATGGCTGTCTGCAGGGTGGAGAGCCGGAGGAACCAGTAGCACCGCAGTCCAAGAGGCTGAAGCCTCAGAGCAAGAGGGATCAATGATGCTATATCCCAGTCCAGACTGAAGGCCTATAAACTCCTTGGAGAATCGCTGGCCAGAGTCTGCTTTGGAAGAGTTAAATAGCTGGAGTCTGATGTTCTCAGAAGATCACAGAAGCAATCAAGAACCTGTTCAAGAAGAGTCAGACTTGCATCTTCTGGACTTCATTGTTCTTCCAGCTTTTATTCCATCCAAGCCTCCAACCCATCCAACGGTGCTGTCAGTACTTACGGTGGGTCCCCTCTTCAGTTGTTATCCCACATGCCAATCATTCCTAGACACACCCTCACTGAACACACCCAGAAGACTGTTAACCTTAGGTGTATCTTAATCCAATTAAGTTCCCCATTCAGATGATTCAGATTAACCATTATAGATAAGTCAACAGCAACACGTTTTCCATATTGTACTGGTTGAATAAGTCACAGCCAGCCAAGATTCAAGGGGAGAAAAGGATATGACTCCTGTTTGTTCATGGAAGGAGTGCCAGGGATCTTCCAACCAAGGGTACAATATCCAACTCCTCAACACATAGTTCAAACATTCAGAGAATCAATCAAGCCTTCCAGATTAACTAAATTTAAGAAAAATGCTTCAAGGTGTTTTGGTCCATTTTTGTGACTTTTTAATTATAGGCAAAAATTGTCTTACACAATTCAAACATAGTAAGAAATAAAGAAGACAAAAATATTCCCCTAATGCTGTGGCCAAGAGAAACCTAAAATATTGAAGAACAGATTATGACCAAGAATGGGTAAGGAAAGGAATATTTTTGCTGACTCACTTTACATCTAGAAAAATGCAGCTTACAAAAAGACAGAGGGAGGCCAGAGGGAGGCAGAGAGCTGTGTCGAAAGAAGCTGGCAGGCTGTCAAGGCCGGGGGACTGCGAGAATACAAAGTGCCGTGATCTGCCAGGAGCAGCATTCATATTTGTACATATCACTGGAGAAACTAACTCATCGCTACCTGAAATGACCCAAAACAAAGCTCTGATACGCTTTCTTTTTGATTATTATATTGAAATGAAAACTTCAGATTGCTGGGTCTTGACTTTACAATTTCTGGTAGCCAAGGTAGCATTTTTCCCCTCAAGAACAGTCTGAAGCATAAATCTTCAAATAATCCTACAAGGCAACTCGTGATGATGTACCATTTGGCATTATCAATTTCTGCTTTCCTGCAGGTGCCAAATACATAGATGTCTTACAGTGCCCCAGGCAACTGAAATACCACTTTGGAATATTTCCTTCCAAAGTGATTTTTGTTTGTTCTCTCTCTCTCTCTCTCTCTGTTTTTTTTCACCAACTTTATAAAATAATTTTTAAAAAGGAGATTAAGACAGAGAGTTAGGCTATTTTCACCTTTAGGAATTATTTGCAACTTGGCCTATCAGAAGTGGAGGTTCTTTTTAGATATGAACAAACAAAAATTAATTGCAATAGAAAGAAACAGCATATTCTAGCATCTAAGGTTGAAGAGAAGGAAAGATATGACTGATTAACCACCACTCAGACACTCCTGTTTCTTCAGGAGAAGCATCCAAGACCACAAGACCTCCATCAAAATTGGGGTTTAAATGTGCAGGATGAAAACAAACAGATCAAGCTGTTTGTATGAATGGTGGGTGCACAAACCCAAACCCAAACACTCTCATTGGCTTAGTTCAGTTTATCACTGGCCAATATTTATTCACCTGAATCAGGTTACCCAATCTTGTTTGGAGACCTCTCTACCATATGGCAAGAATGAACTGAGAACACAAGTATCAGGCTCAGAAAACATCTGTAATCTTATCTTATGATATTCAAAGCACAGAAAAAATATCAACTATTTTATGGTGATTGGGGGATGGGAAGAAGAAACCACTTTTCTGAAATTTTCCTTCTGTCCTCCTATGTTAAGCACCTACCATATACATTGACCCATTTCTCTTTTTTTCTTTTTTTTTATTAGAAGTATATAGAGATGCAATTGAGGGGGAAACATTATCAAACCAACAGTAATCAATGTATATATACTTTGTTATCCAGGGGTAATGCCAAAACATGGATGACCACCTTGGGTTTCACCTGTTGCTATTTCCCCCAGAAGAACTCATGCTTTAAATGGGTAGGTCGTGGAGGAATGACATCGGCTTCTGGGATGGTTCCCCCATATTCCCACTCTCCAGTCTCCTATGAGTTTAATTCCAAACCCATTATAGAGAAAACCACGGCTCAGAGAGATGCAGAAAATCCTTAAGGTAAGAGCTGGTGTGTTGCAAAGCGGGGTTTGGATTCCAAGCTCTCCAAGCTCAAAGCTCTTTAAAAAAAAAGTAAGGATCATCTTGTCCAGATTTACCTTTCTAACTTCCATCTATCTATTGGGATCTCACCAACAGCTTAAATGAATCCCTCTTAGACTCACCCAGGAATATTTAGTTTTTCCTCCTTTATGCTGTAGTCATATACCTTTTATCCAGCATGTTTCACAGCCTGCATTATTTTGCCTGGATAATTTTTTTTTTAACTTTAGTATTTTTGGATAAAATTTAAGAATCAGGGACTGTTCAGAAAATAATGTGAAAAACATGATTGTACCAAATGCTCAGAGTTGACTTATTTACTTTTAATAATACCTTGTTGATCTTTTTTTTTTTTTTTTTAAAGAGAAGGACAGTGAGAGAGACAGAGAGACAGAATTAACCTTTATTGAGTCCTTCTCACGGCCTTCGTTGCTCTGACACTTAGTTGAACGTGGGTGCTGGGGTTTGAACCCGTGTACTTGTACATGCCAGGCAAGCACCGTAACCACCAAGCCACCGCTCCAGCCCCTAATCTTTTTTTTTTTTTAATAAAGGATATACTATGATAGATGAAGTTGAAGATCTCTTTATGCCTACACCCCAGTGCTACTTTACTCCTGGAGGTGTTCAACACCATGAATTTGATTTACAGTTTCAGCACATGCTTTTCTTTTTTAAGAGAGAGAGAGGGAGAGAGAAAGAGGGAGAGATAGATAGAATCAATTTTTTATTTAGTTTTTCATGTGGTTTTTGTTGCTCTGACACTTCATTGTGTACATGGTGCTGGGGTTTGAACCCAGGTCCTTGTGCTTGCCAGGCAAGCACCATGACCATTCATCCACCTCTACAGCCCCTAGTACATGCTTTTAATACCCGTACATCATATTTATTAATCCACAAGTAGTAAACAGCATTTGTGAAGTTGTATAGATGCCCTCATGCTGTGTATTTTCTATAATTTGTATTTTTATTTAATATTGTCTTTTATGGGTATGCTTCTATTAATAGATGGCAACACGGTTCATTTCATTAAGCTGATAATAACCCATTATGCGAATGTAAATGCTTCATTGAGTCATTTCTGCCTTTTCTAATGATACTAATTTAGGTGCTTCTCAATTCTGGGTTTCACAGAACATGTCTGCACATGTTGTCTTATTCTAGTGTGATCATTTCCCTGGAGCGTGTGCCAAAAATGGAATTTCTGTGGTGTAGGATATGACTTTCTATCCTGTCAGACCGTGCCAAGTTGCCCTCTACAGCAGTGTGCCAATTTATACTCCTCTAGCAGTCTAAGGTGGGAGTGCTCATTTTCCCACATGCTAGTCAGCACTTGGTATTGCCTAATGCGAGCTACTTTTTAATGAGGATATTTATATCCACAGCCAGTTGTCAGTCTCTTAAGGGAGGCGTGCTGTACTTACATTTGTTGATGTCCTTAAGGTCCTAATGAGGCTAATCCACACTGCACAGGATGTTTATGAATTAACTGGTTGACTTATCATGTTCACTCCCAAAGGTCGCTGGTGCGCTGTTGAAATATGTAACATCTCTCTGAATGGAATTGCTCACACTGACTCAGAATATCTTAAATGAGGCAATGTAAAAACCCCACAAAACAGGATTCGAGTTACTTGCTTCAGAGCCAGAAATGAGATAACTCATAGGCTATTACAATCAAATTAAGAACATTTAATCATTGGAACTAATTAGTCAAAAGTTGAGCTCCAGTATGCAAGGAATTTGTCTCAATATTTCTTGAATTAGATCATCAGCAGTTGATGATATTAAAAGAAAGACAATGTCCCTGCTTCTGCCCCACTCACCCTCTTAAGGTATTACCCATTTTTAATTGTTCTTTGTTTTCCTTATTTATTCAAGTTCCCTATTCTCAAACTGATGCTCCCCAATGTATGTAAAAATGCTCAGGTTTTAGCAATCTTTTAAAAAATTGTCCCTCCCTTGGTAGCTCTATCAGCAGTTCCCCAATGTCACTTCTTAGCTTGGTTCACCACTAGATTCCTCAAATCATGTCTTCCTTCTCAGTGTGTTCCATCCTGGCTGTGATCTCCATCCTCCCTTGACTCATCTCTTGCCAGTAGCTCAATATTGCTCACTGCAATGGACACTTTTGCAGCCCTCATCTTACCTGATCTCTCTGCAAAATCGTGATTGTTGACCCCTCTGTCGTTTTTGAAACCTTATTTCCATTGGGCATTGATGACTCTGTTCCAGTCCCATTGTCTTCTACCCAATTAAATGAAGGAGTTTCATAGGACACAGCTGAAGCCCTTTATTCATTTCACTTTATAGTTTTATTCCTAGCTTAAGCCATTGTAGATCATGATTTTAATTGCTGGTGTAGAATTCCAGCCAACATTTCTCTGAACTCCAGATCTGATGGTGTAGTTATCTACTGATTAAACTACCTGGATAATGCATCCTAGTTCCAATATACTCTCAATGAAACTCCTAATCTTTTATCTTCCGTCATACCTGTTTCAGGTCATTTGCTCCTTTAATCAATGACATAATTTCTGTGCATTTGGGATCAGAATCCAGTAAATTGAAGGTCGTGTAGCTTCCTCTTTCTTCCCTGACCCTTACCTCAACCTCCTTACCCTGTTCCTTTTGTTTTCTTTCTATTGCTTACCTCTATCCACCTCACTCCATCTCCCCCACCCTGACCTTGTGCATTTTTGTCACCAACCTTCACAAGAAGTTCAAAGCTTGTAGCACATGCTAATTGCTCTCCTTGGAATTAGTTTCCTGTTATTTCTATAATAGGTTACCCCAATTTAATAGCTTAAAACAACACAAATTAATTATTATATTATTCTGTTGTTCAGAAGTCTTCAAAACAAAGTTTTGGCAGGGTTGCTTTCCTCTTGGAGGCTCTGAGGGAGAATTCATTTTCCAGCTTCCAGAGGCCACCGGTGTCCCTGGGTTCCTTCCTTGTCAATCCTCCTCTCATCACATCTTCTTTGATCTCACCTCCTGCCTCCATCTTATAAAAACCCTTATGATTGCCCTGGGCCCACCCAAATAATCCAGGATATTCTCATCTTAGGTTCTTAAATGTAATCATACCTGCAAAGTTTCTTTTGCATGTAAAATAAGAGATTCACTTTTTCTCAGGATTAGTGTGTAGACACCTTAGGGGTCCGTTATTCTGTCTAGCACAGGAATTGTTATGGTTTGAATAAATATCCAGAGGCAATATGATTAGATTATGGGAGCTGTAAGCTAATCAGTCCATCCTGATTTGAATGGACTGACTGTGGTAACTGTAGGCCAGTTGCATGTGACTGGAGGAGATGGGGCACAGGGGACATTCCTGGACGTGTTGTTCTTCCTGTGACCCCTTCCTCTACACACCTTTCCTGCTTCCTGACCTTGCCATGAGCTGAACAGCTTTCCTGTGCTAGGCCCTTTCCCCCACAATGTTGTGCCTCACCTTAGTCCCAGAGCAATGGACTTGGACGTCTGTGGACTGAGAACTTTGAAACTCTGAGTCCCAGATGAATTTTCCTCTTCCATGTTCTTCTTGTTGGGTGTTTTGGTTGCAGTGACACAAAAACTGACTAAAGGAGGAGCACTGTTGCCCTGCACTCTTCCTTTCCCTTAATTTGGTAACTCCCGTTGAGGTCTAAGGTCAGGTGTCTCCTCCTAAACCCCTCTTTCTCAGAGGCAAATTTGTCTGTTAGAAGTCTGAGCACCCTTAGCACCCTTGGCTCATTTGTGTATTTACCTGACTCATGTTCAACTACCCCATCAGTCAGTGGAGTTCATTAAAGCAGGGACCATGTTGATTTTGCTCACTGATGTGTCTCCAAGCTCAGCAGAGCACCTGGAACATTGGAGTCTGTGGCTTTCAGAATCTATAATTGGTTTTGCATTTTGATTTGGTGTGTTACAAAACACAAACTTTTTTATTTTGATTTGAAATAATTAGACTTACAGGAACAAGAAAAGTCCTTTTTGAAAGTTGGTATAATTAAGTTGCATTTAGAAAAAAACAACAATAATTTGTTCAGAAAATGATACAGAACATTTCTTCTATTTTAAGATTTTCAGAATCTATTGTATACATAAATATTATTTATTAAGATAAATGACAAATAGCATTATTTCATTGGCTGGAGTGGTGGCTCAGTGATTATGGCACTTGCCTGGCATATGCAAGTATGTGGGTTCAAAGCACCACATACACAACGAAGTGTTGGAGCAACAAAAGCCACATGAAAAACTAAATAAAATTGATTCTTTCTCCCTCACTGTCCCTCTTATTTCTGAAAATATCACTTATCATAAAATAGAATTTATCTCTTTCTGTTGCCCACAGTTATTTTTAATACTTGACTAATAAAAAATGAGATTCATTTGAGAAAATTATTTTGAAATCTGACCAAAACATTCAATAACATTAGATATATTATTGGTGAAAATAAAGCAATCTGTAAAAAAAGCAAACTTTCTTTTAAGAATAATTAACCAACTGAAAGGAAAGAAAACAGATGAAAGAATTAAATATGTTTTTGTTTCTCAAAGGAGAGATAAGATTTTGGAAATATAATATTCCTTGATCAAAAATAGTATTCCATAAAACATAAAACCAGATTAGATAAAAGGTATCCTGACACAGTGGAACAGAAAGAGAAATATAGAAAGCCTTTGTAGATATAACCACTGAAATATTTCTTAGGAAATGGAAGATTTAGAGGTAAAAGTGCCTATTAAATAAAAGGTTACTTCATCAATCAGTGAGCGGTTAACAAAGAACATCTGGAAGTTTAGGATCTAATTAGGAGTGATTAGCATAATGTGAAAAAGCTTTTATATGTGGACACATGGCACATGGGAGAGAAATGGGTAATGGAATAGAGGCAGAACAATTGAGGGTCGATTTGATTTTCAATCAAATGTCAATGATATGCACCCCAAAAAGCTCAGTTTGATTAAACATACATTTATTGAGTGTCTGACACTATATGTCGGTCACTCTGTTAGACCAGCTGGATAGAAAACTGAGGCAAAGGCAATGACAGTGACAAGATCCAAGGCCACTTCTTTTGTTACAGCCAAATATTAAAAAAAACAATCATTTCCATTCTACCTAGAGATCAATATTTTAATTTTAATACCATATGCAGCACGACCTCATTTTATAATGTAAATTTATGAAGCAGGAAAAGTTAAATTACTTGTCAATGTATGTTTTTACCTTGCCATTAAGAATCCTCAGCACTAACCAAACTGCATAGAGGATCACAGGTGTGAAATAATAACTGCTTTTCCATTTACTTGGATGTTCATCTTCTCTAATTTTTTCTGTATAAAAATATCTGGGGCGGGGAGTATAGCTCAGTGGTTGAATGTCTGCCTAGCATGCACAAGGCCTTGGGTTTAATCCTTAGCACCATACAAATTAGTAAAACAGCAAAAAATAATAGGAATATTTAAATATATATGTGTTATATATATGTATATATGAACGTCTTTGTACTTAGATGTTTTTCTCCAACTATGATGTTTTCAAAGCATATATTTTAATAAATATAATCACTAGATAAAGCTATGTTAAGATAATAAGTGTTGGTTAATTCCTTGACTGCCAATACTGCATATAGCCACCAGAATAATACAAAAGTATTACCCTTCAGACTTTGAGTAATGTTCTCTCTCTGCTCCCATATGTGATACATGATATATATGTGTGTGTGTGCATATATTGTTAATTTGTTAGATAAAATGATATTTCATTTAAAATTGCATTGGTTTGTTGATTATTAATGAATTGAAAATATTTGAATAGTTTATTAGATATTAATTCATGTTTCTTTTGGAATTGTTTATTCTTATTCATTGATTATTTCTGATCTGGGAAATATGCTTTTTCTTATTTATTTATATGACTTTAGATAGTAAAGAGCTTCCCATCATGGCTATGGAACAGATAGGAATATTTTCCTAAAATATGGGATTTTGTTTAAATTCTGCTATAAATAACAAAATAGGAGAGACTGTGTTGTATTATATTTTAACACAAACATGAGACTTAGTTAAAACTGAAGGACTTATTGAATTCATTTATTATTGTAAAAATTGATATGAGGTATTGAAAGTTTTCTCTAAAGATTAAAATAAATTACAACACATATGAAGAGATTTTAAGTTCCCACATATTATTTTAAGATTGTACTGAATACTTGCTTTTTTATAATATTTTGTTGCTTATTTATTCCGTATCTAGTTTATGCACTCATTTGTTGAGGGAATGTGAATTGCTTGCACCATTGGGATATTTTGAATAATGCTGTTATGAATATAGGTGTATATACATATTTTTGAGACCTTGGTTTCAATTATTTTGGATATATATGCAGAGGTAGAATTTCTAGATCACTTAGTAACTCAGTTTCTAATTTTCAGGGTTATTGCTCTGCTGTTAATCACAAAGGTGTAAAATGGTAGTAACTTTGAATACCTGCTTTTAAAAGATGAAGAAATTCGTAAGCAACCTTTTTTTTGGGGGGGGGTGGTTCTTTCCTCTAACAATTATATATTTGTAGGTGATGTTACTTTATACCATGAAGGCTCATATCATATCTATTCTGTAAACACAACTTTGGGTTTTCTAATCTTAATTACATACTTTAATGAATTCATTTTATCATAATTTTCTTTTAGTTTCTTCATAGTTTTTTTATCTTTGATCATTTATCCTTGTTTTAATGGATTTTTATTTTCAATAAGTTTTCAAAAAAGATTTATGAATGCTGTGTTATCTGAATTCCTGCACATTAGAGATCATCTTTCTTTTAAAGGACAAGTTAGGTAAGATAGGACCCTTGGGTCTCTTGTCTTTCCTTCTGATCTAAAACATGACCACGTAGTTTCATGGCATTTAAGAATGACCTAGGTAAGTCTTGCCCATGAATTGTTTGCTGTGCTTGAATTTCTCATTCTTTGAAGCATCAGGTTTCACAATTCCACCATGTTGTTTACTGTTCTGTCAATTTTACCTTACAACATAGCAAACACTTTATTCAGATGATTAAACTTTGATTTAATCTCAAGACTTTTTATATACTGCTTCATATAATTTCAATTTGTCTTGTTCTTTTTTTCATGAAATGTATTACATGAATGTTTTTTCTCTTATCGTCCATCTTTTGTCTTCTTTCTAAGCACTTAAATCTCCTTGATATTTCTATTTTACTTTGTTTTCTTTCTCAGACACTGAAATCTAAGTAGACCTTCAATGTGTTCTCTGATAGTTTTTCTTTCCTTTGTGTTGCAATTTCTTTTTCTTTGTTTTTTAAGAGAGAGGGACAGTGAGAGACAGAAAGAGAGAATCAATTTTATTTAGTTTTTCATGTGGCTCTCCTTGCTGACACTTCATTGTGTAGGTGGTGCTGGGGTTCGAACCCGCGCACTCACGCATGCCAGGTGAGTGCCATAACTGCTGAGCCACTGCTCCAGCTCCCCTGTGTTGCAATTTCTTTGGGGGTTTCATGGATTGAACTTTCCTCTCTATCTTTTGTCTCCTTTAGTTTATTTAGAATCTCTTTCTGTTCTATTATTTGCAGGAAGCAAATTGTACTAAATTTTTTCATCCTATGGAGACTAATTTATCTGAATTATTCCTCTGTTTATCTGAATTCTTCCTCTGTTTCCCTGGAGTGATTCTCCTTCTGTTAGCCAGCAGTCTTTTTGTTCTTATTTATGCTCCACCCCCTTGCTCTTGCTTTCTTCCCTCATTTCATTTTCCTCTCATTCCCTCTGGTGTGTGAGACTGTGAAAGGATGTTCGCATCCTTGCTGTGTACATCCAAGCCACATGCACTTCTCCGGGTCACGCTGATTCTGGGTAGTGACAGGTCTAGTCATGCAGGTTTTAGCTTAAGCATGACACAGGGGTAAGGGCAATTTTCTGTTCTCTTAGGCTCCATCCTCTCTCTACAAAATATTGCATCTTCCTGGAGATCATGTCTCCTCTTTTAGACATTTTAAAGGTCCATACGGTTCTCCATGAATCCTCCTCCATCAGACTCTTCCTGCTGTAGTCTCAGGTTAGCTGCTACGTTCTCTACTTTACCCCACCTCTCTGGCTGTTTTGTTCACCCAGAATGCCAGGTCTTCACCTCTGCCTGTCGCTGTGTTTCCTGTGTTAAAGTTGGGTCTCCTCAGCAATATGACATGTGTCTAGGTTGTCCTGCATCTACACCTGTCTGTTCTGGCCAGCCCAGTTTGGTTAGATTGCCCTTCATGGAGATGTCTTTTGCCCGCCATGCTATGAGAAAGCTGTGTCAGTCTTTGGCTTCATGCTTCATTATAATTTGAATTTTGCTCTAATTAGCAAATAGTCTATGAATGTGATTTGTGTGAGCATCACTTTGTGTTGTTTAGTATACAAAAGTCTCTTTTCTATTTTTCTAATCTTTTAACTTTTTAGAATAAAAGAACAAAAGATTATTGAAACATCCTAACTCTACCACCATGAACTAAAAAAAAAATTACTTCAACCTTTTTTCTAACCTAACTAATCTTGCTGTATCATTTCTTTAATTAACTAATAATAAAAATGATTTTAAAATTAGGAAAAAGTTCCCTTGCTCTAATCCTAATTATTAATTGAAGATTAGTCATGAGACAAATCATTGTTCCAGTTAATTTAAAGTTTATCAAAAATTAATTTATGATTATAGCTTAAAATGTAAAAAATAAAAAGAATTAAATTCTGAGAGTTTACTAAACCTTATTAAAAGGTTATAAAAACTCATTGGAAATGTAATTGAAAATTATTTTCTCAATAAAGAATGGAAAGCCATTATATAAATGTTTGTATAAAAGTATAGGAAGAAGAGTAAATTAAGATTTTTCTTTATTAAAATATAGAATAAAATAACAATAGAAAGTCATGACAGGAAAAACACTAAGAATGCACCATTAAGGGACTATTGTTTGAGAAACTATTTTCTAATAAAACCTGATTATAAATATAATAAATAATGGTTATAAAAACACTTATTCCAGCAAGTTTATTGTAGCAGTGAGTAAATCATTTCTATCATTTCTATTCCAATGAAAATTATGTTTTCCAAAGCTTGAATGAATATATTTTATTTCAAGTGATTCATAGTTGCTACTTTCTTGTTATCATTATTTTTTAAATCTCAGTCTGTACAGAGATTAACACAAAGATCTTCTTCTGCTCTCAGTTTTTAGGGCAAATTTTGGAGCCAAAATTGTGAAAAATGTAGTGGTGCTTTATCTCTAAAAGACAGTTCACTCACTGATGAAAAATCGTGACTATCAGTTAATGTCATTCCTTTGTGTTTCTGTGGACAAGATGGGAGCTTTCCACAGAGAGAATATGGGAACTAAGAGTTAGTATTAGCTAGAATAGCATGAAAGGGACATGCTTTGGTGGTTATCATGAGGAAAAGCATTCTCTTTTCTCTTCTGGGAGAGCAGAAGCTCTACTCATTAGAAAACAAGTATCTCAGGGCTGGGGTGGTGGCTCAGTGGGTACAGCACTTGCCTGGCATTTGCGAGAACACGAGTTCAAACCCCAGCACCACTTATGAAACAAAGTGTCAGAGCAACAAAAGCCACTTGAACAACAAAAGTTGTTTCTCTCCTTCTCTCTCTCTTCCACTGTCCCTCTCTCTTAAAAAAAAGAAAGAAAGAAAGAAAAGGAGCTTCTCTTGTTTGGCAGCTGCCTGTGTATTTGCTGTTTTGAGATTGTAAAGATCCAGACAGGCAGTGCATACACCCTCCTGGGCTCGGTTTTTTTTTTTTTCCCCCAGAAACCAGTAATCTGACTTTTCAGAAAGGTATATGTCAGAACATGAGAACAGAAGAAAAGTGGACTCATTTTGAGGAAAAATTAGTAGGATGAACCGCTTGGATTTTAACGTATTCCATGAAGTGAAACTCATCTGTTTCTAAAGAGTCCTTCCCTTCAAACCAAAAAGCTGTTGAAGGTCAGAAGGTTTAAAAAAAAAGCAACCAAATAGGCAACAAACACATCCAGAAGCAAGACTTTGAAAGGGCTCTAAACAAAGTCAAAGAAGGGTAATACGACATGAGAACCTCATCCTGCGCATACGGACTGCATTATGTGCCCTTCTGAATTAGGACAATTATTTCAGTCTGCTGAAAATTGCTATGAATATCATAGTCCATACATGTATCCCAAAGTTTCATAAATAAAATATGATACAGTGAACACAAATGGTGAAATGGACACTTTTTGCTGACTGAAAACACCTTGGAATTTCATGTTGCCACTAAATTTAATCATTAATACCTTATTACATTGATGAGGCTACATCAAGATTCCTATATTCCAGAATATTAAATGAAATATTAATGTGTAAGTATGTGTGTTGCCTCCAGTCATAAAAAAAAGAAAGTCGTGTAGCTTCATGTTCTCATTTTGCAAATGGGGAAGCTGAGATCCAGATGTGATAAGCGACTTCCTCATTCTCCTAACAGCTGGATCTACATATTATTCACTGTGTCATATTGCCTTGGAGGACACCTAGCTGTCTATGTGGTGCTGGGGTTCAAACCTGGGTGCTCACCTGTGCCAGGCAAGTGCTCTACCACTGAGCCACCACTCCAGCCCCTAGGGTGGTGTTTAAATGATTGTGATTAAATGTGTGTGTAATGGACTGAACGCATCCATTTTGCTGCATGTACCTGAACCACTGACCAAGAGCTTAGATGATAAGGACATTTAATTATATCACATAGCAGGATGATGTCTACTAAACATCAAAGTGAAAATGTCAAATGGGCATTTGGATCTTTGAATCTGGAGTTCTGACAAGAGACCGGAATTTTGCATATGGTATGAAATAAGAACAGATTGCTTCACCTGGGTGCTCAGAGAAGGAAAGGGGGGCAGTCGTGAGTCCTGGTCAACTCTACATGTGGAGATCAAGAAGAAGAAAATCCAAGAGGGAGAGGACAGTGTGATCCAGGGAAAGTAGGAAAATGTGATATCTTAGAAGACATTCAGAGGAAGGAGTGGCTTAGCGTGTCATCAGGTGCTGAAATGTTAATAAAATAGTGAGTCCTGTATTTTAAAAGTCCTTAACCTTAATGGATAATTTTAAATATTGGCCGTTTTAGTGATCCTCACTATTGAGTCAGTGGAATTTTTTCATGTGATGTTTTATATCTCTCAGCTTTTTTTCCTAAATGATAAATAAATAAATATTCTGACAACACAAGTGAGGTAGAAAATTTTCTTACTTAGCAACACATGGATAAATGTAATGGAAGAAAATTACTGGAATAAATCAGACAAACAAACTGAAGAAGAGAGAAGAGAGCAAAGCAAAGAGAAAACAAAAGAAATTTTCTTTTTGGAACTTGCTAGATGCACATCACCTGGGCTATTATGTATGCAATACTCATTGGCTTTTCATACCCTTCAGCTACAGCTCATTAAAACAGCAAAGTTTTGGCTCATCTTCCAAGGCCCAGGAGCCCAAAGATCACATGGTTATTAAAAACTTCTTGAATTCGGGATCTGTGCTCACAATCCCTATGGAGGAAGAGACCCCTGGATTAAGCTTGTGCTTGTGGCCAACCCCTTTACACCTACATCTACCACCTAACCTATTCCTGAAAGAGCTTTGAGAAGGAGGATTCACCAAACCCTTTCAGAAGTAAGTCGTAGAGGCTAAGCAGTTTGTCAGTTATCAAACACTGAAGTCATATTTTGAATATGCTGACTCCAAAATCTCTAGTCTTATTGCAAGAGCTTCCTGCATTGTGGGGAGGGAAAGCATAGAATCTGCATTAAATCTTCTTAGGTTGCATCACAATTGAGGAACAGGTGACGCAGAACAAACCAGGTGTCTCTCGTTTTTCTGGGAGAGTTCAGAGGTTATGTAGATCTGAGGACCTTCTTGGACCAGAGATCTGAACTGGTGATCCTTTCAGATTAACCTGTTGACTTTAGGAGAAAGTAAAAGGATGTCAGTCCTAAAAATGCTCCCCAAATACAATGGAATCCTGCAGGTGGAGGAGAGCAGGCATGGTTCTACGAAGAATTAGTCTTCACTCTGTGCTGCCTAGTGAAGTTGCTTCTCAGACTCATCCACAGCTTCAGAGGATCCCCAAAGAACTCAATAACTTGAAGGTATGAGAAAAATACTGGGGCAGGAAGTCTGAGGTTTGGGGAACTCTCTTATCTCAAAACCATATTTTAATATGTAGATATCCATATGCCATCCATAAGAAACTATCCAATACCTATTTTGAGTGTGTACTTATGTGTACTCAGCTATAATACAAACCATGATAACAACCCAAACAGTAAAAGGTGCCTTTGAATTCATATTATATTTGTTGACCATTTTGTTCTGAATAGGAGAAATTAATGAAAATATGATAAACATATACTCATAAGAATTTTTAAAATCATGATAATCATATTTTATGGTGAGATGATTTCCCTGTTAATCTGGAAATTTCATTAGAAATTGATCAGAAAAAAACTATGTGTGCACATACTAGTGATTTTCAGCTTTCTTTTGAGTTTCATTAGATATAATATCTTAGAAGCATGTCTAATTTTCTATCAAACTTCTTGAGTTCTGACATGTTTAATTCACACATGGAAACTGTTAACAGACTTAGGATTCTTGATAAATTCAGTGACTAATGTCTGAGCTAGCAAGCTGGTACTCTCACTGTAAGGTCCAGCTACCCACTAATGCTACAGCCCCTCCATAACATGCAACAGTTTTCTTTCCGACGTAGAAAGAACATTGCATACACCTAACTGGGATGTCTGATTCTTTCATAGAGTGGTACTCATAAAAGTACATCCTTGGCACCTCCAATATGATGCCCACCAACAAAAAGGCAAAAGCCAAATGCTGTGCATGTTCTGGGAATGCCATGGTACTTTCCCTTGTTCATTTTTCTTTGTGGCATCAAAAGGGGCCATTGGACATTTGGAGAATCCACTGAAATCTCTGAAATCTCACTGTCAAAATGCCCATATGCACATGGAGAAAATATTGTGCATATGATTTGCAAAGGTACAGCTCTGTGTATGACATCCATGCATGGGCTGCTAGAGGAGTTAGAACCTCATGTTCTAACTGCAGTCAGACTCTGAAAGTTGACACTGTGGTGTGAATGATGATACTTGTGACTTTGTCAACAAAATGTCCTCTGGTGTCAAAAAACTTTTGAAGAGTAGAGTGAACAGCTGGTCTAATTATGTTGTTCCAGGATAGTTGACCAAGTGTTTTGTGCATGTGCCTGTGTGTAATAAACAGCCTACCCTGTCTAAGGTTATCATTTTCATTACCCAGAGGGAAGCTGTGGAGCTAGTCTTCTGCCTGATGAAAGTGATCAGTGTCTGTTCACAGGAACATATTATTCTTCATGAAACATTGACCTGATCAATGAAAAAACTGATGAGTCCTCTTTCTGAATCACACACAATCCCTTCTTGCTTTCTTCCTTCTTCCCTCCCTCCCTCTGTCCATCCCTTTCTCATCACTCAGCTATAATATAAACCCTGTTGACAACAGAAGAATAACAGGTGGCTTAGAAGGAGCACCATCATCTGTTGACCACTTAATTTACATCTGAGGAAGCTGTCAAAATAGTCTGATAACCAAAATAGTATGAGAAATCCTTAAAATCATTATCATCAACATGTAAAGTGAGATGGATTTCCTGACAATCTGCGAGTTTACAAATGTATATATAAAGGCTGGCAGTATTTACCATTCCTTGGCTTGTAGAAGCATCTCTGCCTTCATGTTCACATGACATTCTCTTAATGTGTGTGTCTCTGTGTCCCAATCTCCTTCTCTCTCTCTCTCTCTCTCTCTTAATCAGGAATCAGTCGTGTAGGATTAGGACTCACCCTAATGACCTCCTGTTAATTTAACTCATGTATCTACAATGACTCTGTCTCCAAATGCATTCATTGGACACACTGGGGGTTAGCACCTCCACATGAATATGACATCTCGACCAAAGGCCTAAAAGCAATGATCGTGAAGTACACCCTCCAAAACTGGGAGTCAAAATAAACTTTTTCTCTTTATACGTTAATTATTTAGGCACTTGCTATAGTAACAGAAAGCTGACTAAGAGAATTATTAGGTAGTTTGTCAAGATATAAATGTGGGGGCTGGAGTGGTGGCTCTGGTTACGGTGCTTTCCTGGCATGCACGAGGACACAAGTTCAAACACCAGCACCACGTACACAACAAAGTGTTGGAGCAACAAAAGCCCATGAAAAACTAAATAAAAATCAATTCTCTCTCTGTCCCTCTCTTTTTTAAAAAAAGATATAAATAGCATAGACATTTTTCTATGTCTATAGATTTTACAAAACAGTGAAATTGAATATGTATACCCCAAAAATGTAACAGTGGTTATTTCAAGATAATTGAAACATGTTTTATATATTCATTTTTGCTTTGGTGTGTTCTATTTTTCCCTATATTAAGCATGCATATTTGTAAAAGATAAAAAGGAGTAAAAAAGAATTTTAAAATATCATATCATAAATATTTTCCTTCATTCTTTTTCATTGACAATCTGCTCTGAGAAGGTCTGGATACTACCAGTTAAGTGTGCTATGCTTAATAGAAGAAATATTGAAACACATTCTGTTCTTCCACTCTATTGAAAAGGAAACTTTTGACACTATGTGGCCAAATAGGATAAACACATAAAATTGTAGGAATTTAGGTTAGTAATATAACCTTCAATAAATAAAATATGATAAGTACATTGGCAATAGCAGAGTACCCAGTTTGATAAAAACCCAATTTTCCAAGTGCCTTTGAATGGTGCTTTAATCCAGGCAGTGTGTAACTGGCTGGCTTCATCAAACAGAAGTGTTTGATGGGAAAAGATGATTCTCTCTTTCAGATTAGATTTTCTTGTGCCTCTCATCTTATCTGTGGTTACATGGCCGCTTGAAACTTTATATGAAGTAACCAAGCACAGAATTAAACCTGCAGCTAAAGTGCAGACAGAGCAAGAACTTAATTAACCATGGTACCAAGACAGAAAACTTTCTCCTCATTTCAATACATTTAAAATCTGCAGCAGAATTTGCTTTGTAGGCATTTGGTGACCCTTAAATAGTTCAGGCACACTTTAGCTGGAGTCTGTCAGTTTTTTCTTCACAGCAGCCACAGAGCTTTGAAGGGGCAGAAATTCTTTGATCAATAGGAACCTTGGCGCATAATTTTAGAGGGTGCTGGATACTCCAAGTTGTTCAAAGGAAGGTTATTTAGAGTAACCCTGATTCATGATTCCAAATTTTCAGTGTGCCTCAGGGGAGTATGCTGAACACGGGTGTCCCAAGGAAGGTTTTCTATTGGATGATCCCTTATTTGGTATCCTAAGCAAGGTTCCGAGCATGGACTGCCCAAAATCCCTCATATTCCCATACATACTTGTGGGAACAAAAAATGGATTAAGTGTTTGTGGAAGACAGAAATGGGAAACACAGATGCCTGGTAATTGCCCAGCTTTTAATGAGTGGAACTGAGATTTTCCAAAGAACAGATGAAATCCTCACTTAGAAATTTATATGAAACACTTTTTTTTTTTGGATTTTAGGATTTTCCTCCTTAATTGTTTGCTATACCATTAACTGTTGGATCAAAGCATGATGATTTTGAAATCCGTGACTATTTTAACAGCCATGTTGTTCTATAATATCTTTGTTTCCAAAAATAGAAAATCAATAAGGATCATTCATTATTTTCCTGCCCAGAGATTATTACTTGCAACATTTTTATATGTTCTACTTATGTGCATTCTACATAGTAACACTTTTACAAATTGGGGTCAAAGTTTACATCCTGCTCTGTAACCAGAATTTCTGACTTTTTAAATGATGAACCATAAATATTTAATACATATCCTGAAATATTCTTTAAGAGAAAAAATAACTAAGCAGTATATATTAATATATTCAAGTCTCTATTCTACAAATATGTGAAGCAGGAAGTGTGATCTAGATACTGCGAAGCTACAGGGATTAGTAAGATGCAGTCTCTGAGCTCAGTCAGCCTCTATTTTAGCAGTAATGGGACAGGAAGGAAACAGAAGTGAAGATGCCTATTCTAAGGCATAGTGAACATAGAGACATGCAGGCCATGTTCACGCAGTGTGAAGGGACAAAGGGCACCTCTGACTTGGAGGATCAGAAGGGAGTGTTACAATGGTCAGCATGATGATAGAATGCTTCTTAGGGTTGTCAATAAATACAAATGAGTTAGGATCTATTAACTACCGAGAATAGTACCTGGCATGTAGGAGTGAGTGCTCAATAATGTTAAAAGTTGCCCTCATTCATAGTACAAAACATGACAACTTAAAGGACGTGTTGACTAGAGTGTCATCTGTTTGAGCCCTCTCCCATTTCCACCTCAAAATTCAATGAGCCATGCATTTTCACAGTAGATGGACCTCAAGGCTCTGTCATGGACCCACAGAAGTGAAGAAGTCAAGATGTTTGCCATTCATCAGGCACCAATTAACATTTCCCCTCCGATTTCTACTTGTCTAAAATGATCCAAGGAGTATTGAACTTGATGAGAGTGTTCAATTACTTCAATAAAATAGGCCCATGGTCCTCCATGCTGGTTTAATAACTGCACTTCCATGCCTTTGGAATCACTTACAATGTGTTTTAAACCAGTGACACTTATGTCCTTTTGTTATTGTTCCCACACTGTTAATATGTATTTATCTTATTTTAGTCTCTGTGGCCTTGAAACAAGTACTTATTAATCAGAAGCCATTTAAAGTCTGATGTGCCACATTCTGCATTAAAAAAGTGAGAATTCCAAGCAGCCAAGCACACATAGGTTCCTTTTGTCTTAATTAAAAGCTGGTTTATACATATAATTGCTTTCCTGGCATATTATGTGGAGGTATTAAAATTAGATTCAATGAGGATGGGTAATTATAGGCATAACTAAAGCTTCACCGGAGTCTTGTTTTAGGAACTTTACTCAAATGCAGATGACAAGTTAATATATTGTGACTGGTAGTTCACTTAATGGAGCTTTGCAGATTTGTAGGACTAAACCTTCACTTGTAAAAACCAAGATTTCTTCTCCTAACTTGTGTGATAAAGACTCTGAATACTCGTCACCTTGGAAAACATCTCCAGGTCTGTGACTTAATATACTTTCCACCTTTCTGAAGGCTTTGATGTACCCAGAGATGTCTTGATTTATGATCCAAAATAAATTCTGAACTGTGTTGCATGATGGAATTAGAGGTTGGGGTAAGGGGTTTTCCAAAGGGGCAGGAAATATCCCTGTAAATACAACAATGAAGGAAACAGAGCTAATTTTTTAAGAGAGAGGAACCATGAGAGAGAGAGGGAATTTTATTGCTCTAAAACTTCGTTGTGTATGTGGTGCTGGGATTCCAACCCGCATGCAGGCAGGCACCATAACCGCTGAGCTACCATTCTAGCCCCAAGTGCTACATCTTATAAGTGATGTAAGTTAGCCTGATCTCATGGTAGGACCTTAATTAACAACTTTAAGAATAGAAGAGTATGAGAGATCTTTATGACTCCCAAAGCCAAATACTTCCGTTCTCCTAGTTAATCATTTTGATGGACAACCTGAAAGGTATAGGATACCTTTGGGAACAAATAAATTGAGCATTTACTGAGAATCCTGTATAAGTCTTAGTGGTTTCTGTGAACCTTACTTCTGGGCCATCTCCACACATCAGTCTTTTAGGCATCCTACTGTGCTCTTTTTGTGAAAATGTGACAATTTAGGGTGACCTTGAGCTGCTTAGAGGGAGCAAGCCAAAGATTCTTGTAGCACCTTAACATGAATCTTGACATTCTTACAACTTAGTATAAGAAAGAATAGATATTCTCTGTTCTAACCTTTCTTTCTTTCTTCTTTCTTTCTTTCTTTCTTTCTTTCTTTCTTTCTTTCTTTCTCTTTCTTCTCTTTCGCTAGTACTAGGGATTGAATCCAGTGTTAATATATCACCTCCCAAGTCCTTTTTATTTTATTACTTTGAGACAGGGTCTCACTAAGTTGGTGAGACTGGCCTTGAACTTGTAATCCTCCTACCTCATCCTCCCAAGTTGCTGGGATTGCAAGTGTGAGCCACTGTGCCCAGTCCCAAACTTCTATTTAAATATGTAAAAGGCCCAGAGGTTAAGTAACTTACCCTGAGATGTGTAATATGAGTGTCTGAACTGGAAAATGAATTTAGTTTTTCTCATCTCTGGTCCTTGACTTTGTTCATTACATTATACTGATTAAAAATTGAGGAAGAGTACTCAATGTAGAATCTTTTGAAAATGTCTTTTTTCTTTTTTGAACAACTCTGCACAGTAAGAATCCTTCTTTATGAAAAAAAAAGAGTAGAAAATTTGGGGGCAATGAGCTAGATTAACAGGAGTCTCAAGACCCCCTTTAGGAAATATGAGTGCCTGTCTACTGCTGAGGTCTACCAAGGTGATAAGCTTCGTGATCAGAGCGTTCAGATCGGACCTTTCAATGAAGGCAAAAAACATTATACAATCCTGCTGCGTTTGCTCTGTTTTTAGTGTAAAAGTCTTCCTCCTGTCCATACCAATAAGTGAGATGTTATACGACCAAACTCAGAATAAACAAGGGCTTCATAAAAATGTTTACTGTATCAGTCTGGAATCATGGACTGTGCTCCATTCCTGGATGATATACATGGAAAATACTCCCCCACAGTACCTTTGACATACCTTAAGAATTGGTTATTTTTAAGAATATTTCAAGAATTTTGATAACCTAATGCCAAAACAAAACAAAACAAAAGTCCCCTTCTAATGAGCCCTGCAAACAGGAAAGGCACTATGTAATTTATACTAGAGTACGGGTGGCTTCCTTCTGTGGAGTCTGAATGTTGTCTAGATATTACACCTGTTTAAAGATCATATTTCTTCTCCAAAATTGCAGAGTAGTAGTCTTGTAGGGTGGCCCATGGAGATAGCATAACTACCTGGAAACTAGACTTGGGGTCAGGACATTAAAATAGCAGGAAATGGCTTTTTATAAAGTTCAGATTGATAGTAACAAATCCCCTCCCCCATATCTTATCAAATCCCAGGCACCTGCCCATGAAATTGGCAGCAGAAAAAATTTCTGTGCTGCCAATTACAGGTTTTTGGTCCTTTTGCCAATTGCTTTGTTTCCACAACCTGGCAAAATATAGCTATTGGCAGGAAAGTGAGTATTTGAAAATGATTACAGTATATGAGGAGTTTTGGTTTCATAATGTTTAATTAAGTAACTTAAATACGGTTTTAGCAGAAGGAATAGATTTGCTTTCTACTTTACAATGTGCAGCAGGCTCTTCTAATTTAAGCCCTTTGGTCACTCATCCCTCAAAGAAAGAAATAAAATGGGGTCTTCAGAGGGTAACTGTGCTGATTTAGCAAAATTTGAATGACCTCTGTATTTTGTAATTCCATGGCTATAATCTTCTCCCTACCTGATTAGAGACCTCCAAGTGCTCTCTGTAGTAGTCAAAGCAGGCAGAAAACACAGGGGTGGAGTTGTGGTATCAGAAGTGAAAAGGGAAACGGCAACTCCTGAGCTTCTGAAAGACAGAGTTGATCTTTAGCTGGACCCAGAGATCCTGCAGAAAGACCGTTGTCTTCAAAGTCAGACTTTTTTAGCTAGAGAGAAACTTTTCCAAAGGTCTAAATCCTATACAGAATCAGGTTACCCACCAAGCTTAAAGAAGCTCTCCTGTTGCAACAGGTGAAACCCAAGGTGGTCATCCATGCTTTGGCACTACCCCTGGATAACAAAGTATATATACATTGATTACTATTGGTTTGATAATGTTTCCCCCTCAATTGCATCTCTATATACTTCTAATAAAATAAAAAGCAGGAGGATTGCAAATTGAAGGCCAGAGCAGGTAATTTAGGAAGATATTGTCTCAAAATTTAAAAAAAGTTTTAAGGTGTCTAGGAATGTAAAACAGTGGTAAAGCAGCCCTGGATTCAATATCTAGAACTACAAAAAAATAATATAATAAAATAATGATACATTCAATAAATAAACAGATAAATACATTAAAAAGAAGAAGAAGAAGAAGAAGAAGCTCTCCTGCCTGCCCACTGCTGGCAGCTGCACACTTTGGTCTGTTGCCTAGGGCAAGGGATTGTTGTATACAGGAGACCGAAAGTCAAATCCAGAACTCTAAAGGGATGAAAGGATGTGACACAGAGGCAGCCCAAGGAGGGCTGGTGTTAAATAAGAGAAACAGCAAAGAAAAGGCTTATTTTTTAAAATTTCACTTTAGGGAATCAGAAAATGATAATCTCATAGGTTATCATCAACTTATCAAGCTACATCAAGGTCCAACTGGAAGTATCGGGGTTGGAGTGGTGGCTCAGCATTTGAAGCACTTGCCTGGTATGAGCAAGGACCGGGGTTCAAACCCCAGCACCGCATATACAGCTAAGTATAAAACAAAAACAAAAACCAGATGAAAAAATAGCAAAATACATATTCTTTTTCCCTCTCCCTGCCCTACCCCCTTAAAAACAAGACAAAAACTGGAAATACCAAAATTTCAGTTTTTTTGAGCTGGGCTTTATTCTCCTATGGCCCATGGTGGTCTAAAGGAGACAGCAGAAGCAGCAGTATCAACTTCATCTGGGAACATGCTAAAAATGCAAATTCTTGGACCACACTCCAGGCCCACTAAATAAAAAAGTAAGCTCTTGGAGTGGCGCCCAGCCACCTGTTTCAACAAGACCTCTCTGTCTTTCTGGTGCACTTTGAAGTTAAGGACACCTGACCAAGGGTCCGGATTTAGATTTGTAAATTTCCCTAGGTCCCCAGAGCCGATACCAAGGAGGCTGAGTGACATTGCTTGGGACCTACTAAGTGAGAGGCAGGGAGCCTGAGGGATGGAACACTTAAGCCAAGGGCTGGATGGAGAATTCACAGATACATGGGCATGACGTTGGACCCTGACACGGTAGGGAGAGATGAACCTCACAGCTTTGGGTATGGATGGCAATATGCCATACGTCAATCAAGGTACAAGGCAAGACACATCTCCTCAGACAGATAACCGAGGGAGCAGAAGGTGCACTACTCCTGGAACTGCTCCACTCTCCAGCTGCATCCTGAACTCCTCCTGGTGACACTTCCTCCAATACCATCTGGAAAGAGGGCAATGAAGGGGAGACAAAGGATGGAAAAAGATCTATCTTGTCATAAAATCATATTCTCACCAAAATGTTAAGGGTTTGGAGACCTGGTACAGGATTTCATTTTGAGTGAAAGTACCGAAAGGAAGCTGTTGAACTGGAAGACTCTGGATCTTCATTAACTGCTTATCTGATTGTTTCCATTCCCGAGAGGACTGGGCTCACAGAGAAGCTCAGGGCAGTGATAGAGAGTAAATAAACCACGTATGTGAAAGTGTGCTGCATAAATTTGTGACTGCGTTATAACCTTCTGCATCCTGGAGTGGAATGCTTACATTTATGCCAGTCAGAAGGCCCTCTGGAAAGCAAGACAAGGCATTTCAGTAGAGAGATGATTGTAAAAGGATCTTAACGTGGGCAAAGAATTCATGGCATTTTTCAGTTTGTCCCTGCAAATTTTCCTCCATTCTCTTTCTTATAGGTCAACCATCAGGCAGATCTGCCAGTAGGGCCTGATGGCGGTCACTCAGGTGGGGGAGTTTGGTGGCTAGGAGGGTGGAAAAATTGGGAAAGGTCAAATGGGAAATACATATTTAGAGACTCACTTTAGCAGAATGAATATGATGGACCTGAAATAAAGGAATATAAAATAAAAAGGCAAGAAAGCAAAGAATTTCTTTATTACCAAGGTGCCTCTGGATAGGGGTGGTGGTGCACACCTATAATCCCAATGGCTCAGGAGGCTAAGGCAGGAGGATGGCAAGTTCAATGCCAGCCTCAGCAATTTTGCCAGTCCCTGAGCAATTTATTTGGGAGCTGTCTTAAAATAAAAACTTAAAAAAAGAAAGGGCTGGGGATGTGGCTCAGAGGTTAAGCACCACTGGGTTCAATCTCCAGAACAGAAAAATAAATAAATAACTCATCTTCACTGGATTTTTTAACTGAGCATAGTCTTGGAAAATCACACTGATGGACCTTGACTAGAAGGTATTAAAAGCTCTTTAGAAATGTTCCCTGGCAGTGTGTTTAAATATTTATGAACAATTTCTATAAATGTCTGCTAGCCAGTTGTAATAATTAAATGAATTCAGATGACATAATTATCTTCCCATTGCCTGAAGATGTACAGACTGTAGAACACTCACTCTGAGACAGCCTCTGCTAAAGGGGCTGACCAGATTCTTTTCTTCCTGGAAAGCTTGGCTTTTTTATTTTTAGTCACTCTTAAAAAAGCTTCATAAGATGTGAGTAGATGGAAAAATATCCCATGTTCTTGGTTAGGCAGAATCGATATAATTAAAGTGGCTGAAAGCCCTGTACAGTTTCAGTGCAATCCCCATCAAGATACCAATGACATTCTTCATGAATATAGAAAAAACAATTCTCAAATTCATTTGGAATAACAGGAAACCCAGAATGTCCAAAATATTACTAAACAAGAAAAAGAAAGCAGGAGGTGTCCCAATACCTGACCTGAAATTATACTAGAAGGTTATAGTAACAAAACAGTGTAGTATTAGTATCAAGACAGACATGAAGACCAATGGAACAGACTAGAAGATACTGAGACAAACCCACAAATCTTTAACCATTTGATATTTGACAAAGGGGGTAAAAATATTGTGTGGAAGAAAGACATCCTGTTCAACAAATGGTGCTGGATGAACTGGACAGCCATATGCAGACAACTTAAATTAGATCCTTATCTCTCACCCTGTTCAAAAATCAAATTGAAGTGAATCAAAGAGTTAAAAATTAAACTAGTAACTATACAATTGTTAGAAGGAAAAATAGGATCAACACCCCACCACATCGGTATAGGCACTGCTTTCCTTAGCAAAACTCCCACAGTTCAAGAATTCTAGCCAAGAATCAATGAGTGGAATGCCATTAAACTGAAAAGATTCTGCACCACTAAAGAAATTGTCAAGAGTATCAAGAGAGAACCTACAGAATGGGAGAAAATCTTTGCCTGCTACAACTCCAACAGAGGGCTAATATCCAAAATATAAAAATAACTCAAAAAACTGAACACCAAAACTACAAATAATCCAATCAATAAATGGGCTAGGGAACTAAACAGAAACTTCTTAATGGCGGAAGTCCAAAACACCAATAAATATATGTGAAAATATTCTACATCACTAGCAGTCAGAGAAATGCGAATCAAAACTTCACTGAGATTCCACCTCACTCCTGTCAAAGTGGCAAAAATGAAGAATATGAACAATCACAGATGCTGGAGGGGTTGTGGGAAGAAACAAACACTATCACACTGTTGGTGGGACTGTGTACTTGTACAGCCAATCTGGAAAACAGTTTGGAGACTCCTAAAAAAAAAACTAGGGTTGGAACCACCTCATGACCCAGTTATCCCACACCTGCATATTTTCCCAAAAGAGATGGACTAGGCATACTACAGAGACATAGCTACATAATGTTTATAGCTGGTCAATTTACAGTAGCTAAACTATGGAATCAATCCAGATATCCCCTCCTGGGTGAGTAGATTAAATAACTGTGGTATACATATACATTGGAGTACTACCATGCTATTAGAATGATATCATGGTATTTGCAGCCAAATGGATGGAGATGGAAAAAACTATACTGAGTGAAATATCCCAAACTCAAAGACTTAAGGGCTGAATGTCTTCTCTCATATGTGGAAGCTAGAGTAAAATCTAAGACAGGATGAAAGTTAGCTAAGCTCAAAAAATAAACTCCACATAGGTGAATTTTCACATAAGCAGAGGGAACCATAATTATGAAGGTGGGGGGAGAAGGGAGGGAGGCAGAGAGGGGAGGGAGGGATTATCAATGCAACTGGAAACTCTTGACTCCCATGAGAAGCCCAACTATTCATAGGTGGGCAGAGAAATTCAGAAAATTCAAAGATTAATGCACATATATGCTTATAACTATCTATAAAATGGGGATAAAGCAGAGGAGACATGAGAGCAGGGAGTGGTTAAAGGGGAGAGATCCTGGACTAGGATTGGTCTTAACTTACTTTGTCAATATCTATCTATGCATGCATATGTAATAACAATTCTCTCCAAAGTGTAAGAATATGTCAAACAAAAATAAAAATGAAAAAAACTTCATAATTGAGGCATGACTATATGTGTACACCTTCCTCTCAGATCAGTATATAAATATTTTCAATGCCCCAAGTTACTTGTACACTTCTAAGGCAGTCGCTGAATTCCTAAGCCAACTGTTTTTATATTATTGCTCTTGGTTACTTTTCCATTTTTGAATTGGTGTAAATGAAACCAAAGAGTTATGATATTTTAATAACTGGTTTCTTCCACTAAGAATTTTGTCTGTGAGATTCATCTGTGCAGTTGCACGTGACAGTAGTTCATTCCTTTTTATTGTGGTGTAGTATTCCACAGTATATGAATATATCATGATTCTCTTTTGATGGATACTTCTAGAATATTATTAAATAATCATAGTGAGAAATGACATCTTTATCTTCTTCCTAATTCAATCTAATTTGGTTCAAGATTGATCTTAATGAAGACATGAAATGTAAGTTACAGTATTTTTTCTGAAAAATTAATATTTAGGGAATATCTTATTTTCTACTGTTTTTAAGAGTTCTTATTAGGCATAGATAATTACTTTTATCAAAGACATATAACATACCTTGAGATGATAATGAATCCTTTAGTAAGTGGGAAATTAATTTATATATATTAAGTGCCTGATATGAAATTATTTTTGCATTAAAAGTATAAACTCTAATTTGCCATGAAATATTTTTCCATTCTTATATCCTTAGATTAATTTACTAATGTTTGCTTGACAATTTTAGACTTTATAGGTACGATTTTAGGTCCTTGGTTTTCTTGTTTGGCAATCTTTTGGGTTTTCCTATGAGAGTTATGATAGCTTGGTAAAACCACTGTGGTCATCTCTGCAATGTGTGACTTTGGACAAAGAACTCAATTTCCTGGGACTCAGTTCCCTAATGTATTACTTGAGAAGCATTTGTATTTCTCCAGACCAGTAGCTATGCTTTCTGAATCTGCCCCAGGGCCCAGGATAGTCACTAATGTAGCAGGCTTTCAACAACAATTTGTAGAATTGAATTCTCTGTTGGAGGGGCAGTGAATTTGATTAGATGATTTCTCCAGGTGCTTTGTAGCTCTAACAGCTACAATATGATATTAAAAGAGCAATTAAAATGATGAAAAATATTTTCAGAGAAAGACACCACAAATATGTAGATCAGCTAGGATTTTCATTTTTGTGAACCATCCAGTAATATCATCAACTCATCCCTAATTTGATCATTTATCAGCTACCTTGTTGGCAAACACTGAATTCTTTTATTCTGAATTCCATAAGGCCACTGTTTTTAGTTATGGTTTTAGAAGGGGAAAATGAAATAGTTTGACTGGTCACACATTAATAAAAATTTGATCCATTCTTATGCTTACAATGGTGAGTTTTCTGATGTTAGTGATTTTTGTTCATTAGTTGGTTTTTCCAAAGCTCAACCCACAATATGTGCTCAAGTGGATAATTCCCAAAGTTTTGGAAAAAAATAAAAGAAAAAAAAGATCTTCCAATTTAATGAATACAGAGTTCCCTGTTAAGTATTAACTTGAGATTAAATTTCAAAGTCATGAAATAAAGTGTGTATCTGTGTTGTTCTCTCTTAGCACATTGATCCATCTCATCTTTGTGATTTTGTTTGTTATCTCTCATGGAACATTTTCTTTCACATTGAAAGTTGTATTTCTAAGAAAAATGTCTAGTGGCTTCATTTCAGGATTTGCATTTATTTTAGTCATAAGTGGTTAATGTTTTCTCACAATCATCTATAACTGCATAGAATCATGTATCAACCTTATATTTGGAGCACGATTCTATAAAGATATAATCATACTGAAAAATTCTTAAGTTCTAATATGATCTTGTAAAAGGTATTGGTTCATATTAGAGAATGTTTCTTACTTGAACTTCTTGAATTGGGGAATCTGAATAAATCTATTATGTATTCTGGGCATGGTGGCACATGCCTGTAATCCCAGTGGCTTGGGAGGCTGAGGCAGAAGGATCACAAGTTCAAAGCCAGCCTAAGCAACTTAGGACCTAAGCAACTTAGTGAGACTCTGTCTCAAAATAAAAAGAAGAGGAGGAGGGGCTGGGTT